>JBBPDE010000001.1:35368178-35378202 GCA_037974605.1 Nannopetersius ansorgii
AATGAACATTGAGACACTGAACCGCTTGAATTTCAATACAAACAAACAGAAAAAATGGGGTGTTCTAAAACTTTTGAGCGGTAGTGTGTGTTTTTATTTATATATATATATAATATATGGAACAAACTGGGACAAAAGTTATAATGCACTTTAGGAGACCTGGTACTGTTTATCAGTAAAGCTCACACATGAAAATAAATAATGTTCCATTTGTGTTGCAGTCGTTCTGGCCTTTAATGTGTTAAAATAGTATGAAAGTTTTCTTTCTTGCAGTCTTTTGCTGAGAAGGTCACCCTTGAAGATCATGAACTAAATTTCGCACCACTCCCAGTGAACATGTGTTCATAGTCATTTCTTAAGGACAAAAGCACTAACAAAGATGAGGCGACGAGGCGTCTGTGCTGGGAAAAAATCGTTATGATCAGCTCGTGTAATTACAGAAATCTAAATTTGCATCTTGGGTTTTAATTTATCAAATCCATCTTCCCCTACGAGCTCTTTAGGTTCCTCCATCTGCTTGCTAAACAAATGGGGGAAGAAGACTGGGAGGCTGTTAGATCATTATTTCTGTGGCAATTACTTGGATGCTAATGACCACTGTATTGATTATTATTACACCACTGCAAGGTCATGGTCAAATGAACAAAATCAAAAAGGCTTTGGATAAGATATGTCTGCTCAGGCGACGTGATATGAATGTCTGGGAGCACTCTCACTCGTTCACAGGCCTTCGATCAAAGAGCTTTTGTTGTATACAAGAGTGAAAGAGTTTGGGTGTGTGCAGGCTAGGCTAGATTGCTAGCACCTTCCTGACTAGATTCTCCATTGCCGGCGGCAGCTTGTGAAACAGATTTAGCTAGCAGGAGCTCTCTCTCTCTCCCTCTCGACCAGGGATATTTCTCCTAAACAAGTTCACAATTTTCTTCACAACTCAACAGTATGCTTGGGCGTTCGCTAATTTCGCTATTGTGCGATTTGGCCAGCATATCTGTGAAGTTTGATATTTTGGATGCTACTCGCGTTGAACGTGTGAAAAAGTCACAGCTTTCCGGGAGCCTCGCTCGGCTGCGTAAGATTACCGACCTGCGATGCTGCCACTAATGATAAATTAGTTTTGAGTGCAACCGCAGATAGAGTATCTGTCATTACTTAATCAACATCAATTCTAGCAGCTATAGCAATCAAACAACTCTGTGTTCTGCAGCTACTGCGGGGGCAGAGAGGCATAGCGCATGGCTGAATCCTCACCACTCTAATTTCCCCCTAGATAATGAGTTACGTTCACTAATGTGATGTCAAAGGCATGCCCAGAGTTAATAGGATGATTGATAGGGTTTGGTAATAACTTGCTGCTGCAAAGCAGACACTCCAAGAAGAATAGTAATACACCCCTGTCATTTACTGTAGTGTGCAACTGTTCACGTCCGTACCAAAATATATACTAATGAACGCCTCTTAAAAGCCTGAGACTCAAACTGGAGTGATCCCTCTTAATAAATCCTCAATCTTGTCTTTCCTCTTTTCTCTTCTTTTCTTTTCGATGTCTTGGCATATGAGCAATTTGTTGAACACAACAAATCAGCCATCATTTGAACACAGCAGCTGTCCTTTACAATGTGTGAAACATTCATGATGAATGAGCCAATAGGAGTGTTTCAAAATGAAATGAAATGCTTTACATTAACTTACAATATAAGTGAAGAGCATGCCTTCTTCTGCAAAGTCCTCATTTTGGAAATCTATGGGCAGCGATAATATGCAGGCCACGTGATCTGCAGTACATGTGATATGAGTTGCAATTTGCTTGGAGTCTTGTGTGGTTTCTGGGCATAAACCTCCTTGTGTGTGACGGGTCTCTCCTATGAAATCTGACGGCCTCCTTTGTCTGGGTCCTTTTCCATGGGCAGGCCTGCTACAAGCTCCATGATGGGCCCCTTCTTGGGATCTTGTATAGTTTCTAGGTTTTATCTTCCTTATTAAATGCACTTGGGTTAAAAGGGGACATATTATACAAAACTCACTTTAGTTATAATAGGTCTATGGGCTATACAAAACATGTTCATGAAGTTCTTCACACAAAATCACTCGCACATAAAGAGCTCTCACCACCTTTATTATTGACAGTTTCAGTCCCTGTCAAAATGGGCTCGACAGATGAGGCATGGTTCTATGCAAAGAGAACAATAATGGAGCAATAGGGGAGCAATCTCATTTTGAAAAGGACTGAAACTGTCAATAATAAAGCTGGTGTGATCTCTTTATATGAGAGTGATTTTGTGCAAAGAACTTGATGAACATGTTTTGTATAGCCCATAGACATATTATAATTATTTTAAAAGTGAGTTTTGCATAATATGTTCCCTTTAAGTTTCCTTGTGTGGCTCCTCCTGCAAGATCTGACAGCTATGCTTACTGTCAAACCCTTGGTGAACTGGGTGGCTGTTTTTTTTTGCAGGCCCCACTTGTCAGGTGCATGTACGCCAGGCCCTGTGTTCCTGAGAGAGCCTCCCAAGTGTGAACATTGTTTGTATCTGTGAAATGAGCTTTTTCCCCATTGGAATCCTGTATGTGTTACTGTGAGGGTCTTTGCCCGTCTGTATCCTGTCTGTAACCTGGTAGAGGTTTTTGCCCCTCAGGTTCCTGTATATGTTACTTTGCCCGTCTGATTCTTGCATGCATTCTTGTGGGGGCTTTTGGCTTCAATACTACTTGTGACTTTTTGTAGCACAAGCCAGCACTCCATCTTTGTTTCCCCCATATGTTGCCTGTTTTTCTGTGTCCCCACTAAATCCAGATCCATAAACTCCCTGTTGCCACACCCACAACACTGTGTGACAGACTGGTAATGAATGATTAGGTAGGTGCGCCTGCTGAAACGAGGCACCACAATGAGACCAATTTGCTGCGGCTAGTTGAAGTGACATCACCTTTACCCTGCTTTGAAATTAGATACTGTCAGTAGTGTTTACTTTTATAGTGTTATAATACACTCAAGCCTGTTCTTACCATTCACAGTGTGATTTATTATATTAACCCCAATTTCAAGGCCTTAATAGCCTCTCAGCCTTGGCATAGTTGGTGAAAGAAAGGTGTATGCATGTCTCTTGCTAACTGACTAAACTTACTATCCTTTCAGATATTCTACAAGCAGAGTGTTTCCATGTTTTAAAATCGCATAGATATCTGGTTATACAATACCTTGATAGTATGCAAATGCAGTTGTTGTATGAGTAATATGCACATCAGCTCATAAACAGCAACCGGTATTCCAAAGATGTCTGATGCCTTAAAATCACACCAGAAATGCCAGAACCTTAATTTCTAGAAAATCACAATAAAGGCCATAAGAAGCGCAATTAGATGTATTCCACCATCTGTTAAGCTCTACATGGACCACATGCATTACAGCATCATTTAATGCAGAGAAACCACAAATAACAAAGTTATTAGAGACTGGACTGTTTCATTTTTAAGCTAACAAGTTCGATTCACAGACCAGTGAAGTTGGCTGAATTATACTCACATCAGATGCTGAACTGAAGCAGGAGCAATGTCTCTGTTTAGTGCCAGCAGTTCTTTCCCAAATACAGAACAGTAGAGGCAGTCTTCATTCAGGCACCATATTGGGAGTGTATTTGGTTGCTGAATGTGGTTTGAAGAGACGGATGCATTTACACTTGCATAACATCTGGCTCCATTAGTGGTTTGACTGACCAGATTGAATTCGGTTTAAAATGAATCTTGGGTGTATTTATATCTGCATTTTGTTTGGATAATCTGTCATTCTAATTGTCAAGATGCACAGAGTTGTAAACGGGTTCAAATTGTACTTAGTCACAGAGAATTCAAGGAACGTTTAGGGCCATTTTGCCCTCACAAGTCAGGCCTACTTGCTTGCCTTCCAAAGGCATCCAGTGGAGCTCCTCGACTGCCTCTTTGTATATAGCTCCCGTTCTCTTTTTCCGTGCACTACTCCCCCCATCCCACCCCAAAACACCCCAAAACCCAGTTCTCTCCAGCCCTCTCTGGAGCTGTCACTCCTCAGCGGAGCCCTGAAAAAAGCAACATCAATGGCAGCTCAACCCCGCTCAGCAAAACTCCCTCATAGGTTAATCCCTATATCGCACTTCACCACCAGTTCACTAAGCTGCTTAAAAGGACACATTATAACTATGACAATGACCCGCTAATGGTTTTACATTTCTCTGAAGCATCCTGAGCTATCTTTGTCACTTTTATCTCATAATGAGATCTGTCAATTGCAGAGAAGGAGATCCTGCGGCCCAAGGACGCTGATATTTCACCCGCTTGGGCAGAATAAATAATAGCCCCCCCTTGCTCCCCCCTCCGTTGAATGCGCAGGGGAGAAAACAAACCTTGATCCCCTCTCCTGCTCTGTTTTCATAGCAGGCGCCTGCTTGGTCTCCTCCCGAGGGGGGCTTTTGCATTCTGTATCGCTATTAGCTGGCCGACTCGAGTTATTTTTGGCCCACCCGTTTTCTGGAGAAGCACCGCCTCCTGTACTGACATTGGCTAGCTGTGTCAGGGCTCCTGTACTAATATTTGATGCTGGTACTGCACCTCCTGTGCTGGGACTGGATAGTTCTCCTACGGCCTATTGTCAGACAGCATATCAGTGTCAAGCGAATAATTGTGGAGTGGAGTGTTGAAGGTTGGTCGGAAAATGGGTGGAAACACACTGGCCTCTGCACTGCCCTGTGATGGATGACTAGCCACTCCCTTGGGCGTCATTGAACATTTCCTCAAGCAATGTCACGAACAAATGGGTCATCGTTTATCATTTTAATACAGTGTAATAACCAAATTTAAAACACTCTGCCTTTTATCTTCCACGACGACGTTGCACTCTACACGGCTGCTGTACTCCAAAAAAACTCAAATTAAAAACCTACAAAGTAAATGAAACGATCTTGTTTTGCATGCCATCTGGTACTTATGGGTCTACATTCTTAACGGGCTATTTTTGAACCTTTGGGCTATTTTAGTCAAAGAGATGCATATCTACTAAAGTCAAAATATGGACAACACCTCTCCCCGACATGCAAATGATTCTGGGAGAAATGAATTTCTGTGAAAGCTGTTGTAAGAGAGAGGAAAAGGAAACATGGGTTAAATGATCTTCTTCAAACGGAGACCTAGTTTTCTTGATTAAAAGCAATCACTCTCCTAATCACAATGATCATATTTATTAAGTATTTTTGTCATCTTTTTTAACACTCTGGGCACAGTCGAATGCACTTTAACTGTACAGTAATCAAGGCTTGGTGCCAGGACTAAATTGTGATTGGCGTATGTATTTTTACACAGACACAAGAGTATATGCACATTACGGAAAAATCTGCCACACTTTCAGGAGCGAATCAATAGGAGAACCACATTTCCTGGCAATCTTTTAAGCTGGTCTCACATGGCTAGCATTGTTGCGGTGAACATAAAGTTAGTTACTCTTACAGCTTTTTATAGCATGCCACTTTAAAATCATAAGGAGAAAAAGTAATGGCTGTAGCAGGGCATGATGACTAGGTGGTTGGGCATTGCCTCACTGAATGACCCCTTGACACCGGACCTGCAGTAATCTCTCTGTGAAATATCACTGTAGTGTTTGTACACAAGTCATTTGGCTCCATTTAAACGTTGGCTAAGCAATAACTGTATAGTTTTGAATAAATGTAGGAAATTTTGATGGGCTTTCCTCACCCTGTGGTCTATCTTCACTACAGCTTGCAGCTCTGGATAGCGACACCGTAATAAAAAGGCTTTAAACACCTCATAAACTAATAGCCCACAAACCTTTTCATAGTCCTCTTTTGGAAACAGCCACTGCCAATTCTAATATCATTCAATCTCCGGACCAACTGTTTCCACCCCTAAAGTATCAATGTCTGACACACTAATCCAATAACTGCAGGCTCTATTACTTTCAATTAGCTGTGACAGCTCGGGGCTTAATCTATACTGGGCACGTGTACATGTTCTGTCTGTGAGGGCAAAGCTGAGTGCTGCAATGTTTTGGGACGCTTTTTTCCCACCGTGAGGTGAAAAGGCTGTGGCTTTATGTGACCTGGCTCACATCTTGGTCTCCAAGGTTTCAGGCATGAGGTAGCAACCCTGGGCTAATGATGCTCAGCATGGCAACCCTTTTAGATGCAGAAAGAATGATGCACCCTTACACACTCATTCATTCATAGAAAGATGTGGAAGGTCACTGCATTCAGCCACATGACCTTGCAGAGCATTGGATACTTTTCAGGTTGCATGGATTGTGACGTCCAATAACAAAACATCCCTAAAAGAACCCTAATGATCCCTAAATTATTGGAAGCATCTACAAATGTAAACCTTCTCGTCATGTCCATGGTCAGTGGCCGCTAGTGGACGCTCTTTCCGTTTTAGTTAAGGGGGACTTTTATTTTGACGTGTGCGATTGTTCACAGACGGCCAGTGGTTTGGTTTAAATGAGTCTTGTGTTTTGATTTGTTCGTGTTTTACTTCTGTTGGTATTTAAGAGCCTTTGTTTTGTGTACCAGGGTCGGTCCACCATCAATATCCTCTCATATGTTACCGTTTGCAAGTTATGTTTTTTTAACCCCTTATGCCTTTTTGGTTTTCACTGTTGAAATGGATGGAAAAGGAAACCTGCGTTTGCACCCCCCTCTCTTGGCTTGATGTTACGCTTCTAAGAATGCCTATTGCATATGCATGTTTTATTTTCTCTTGATTTGACTTATTTTTGAGTACCCTTAATCCCCCCCATGGCCACAAACGATAGGTTTTGTGACATCTTCCTTGATGATGAAATGCATGAAATCTGGATGCACAAGTGAACATTACCTCCCTAAAGCATTTATGATGTTCCCCTGCATAGGGATGAAGTGTTATCAAAGCAGCTCACCCCAGAGCCCTGAATGATGCTTCCTATAATCCCAACATTACTTATTCAAATTAGGGATCTGGAAAGACTCCAGGAGATTTCGCTGGGAGCAAGCCAGCGATGACCTTTACATTTGACGCATGGTGGCTTCTTGGGTTCGGTGATCCGCACCAAATATGCACATATTCTCGTGGTGGTGCCAGGGCATGCATGCAGGGCTCCATATGAATAAGAAAACTGAATTACTGCTAGGTTGTGAAGTCTGCTGTTTGCTGGTCTGAATATAAATATATCTGCAGTGAGGCCAGGGTCTTTCTTTCCTTCTCATTCTCAGAGGACTAGATTGTGTTCAGAACCACCCAAGACAAGTCCATGACTATGCCTGGTTGAAATTTAGTCAAAACTGAGTCTGGGAGTATGTTTTCCTAGGTGAAATCCCTTGAGAGGCTTCACACATTTCTAAACAAAGAGAAAACACGACACATTAATACCTGTGTAGTCAAATGTGTATATTGAGTATTTTATAATGGCCTCAAACACACCTCAGCCATCCTTGTTACTGACTCCGAGCTCATAAAATGATGATAGACACATGCATGTTTTAAATCAGTTTCAATAATCTGTGCAAATACTGAAGACATTCTGCAGCGTTTATTCTTTGTTTCATTCATTTAGAAGTCCTTGGTCCATATATCAGTCATACTCTCACTCCAGTTTGTCTGAAAGCGAACCGGGACCGCGGGTGGTCCACACTAGGGGGTTTGCATGTTAACAATCTCATTTGCTTGAACAAACTGCACTATCAGAGCAATCGCACCAGTGCTCATTTTAACTGAACCAAACCTGCCACACTAAACGGATCAAAACAAAGTAAAGACTGAGTCCAAATATTTTTGAAATTGAGGTTTTAGCTGATGTTTCCATTGAGTTTGACAGTAGCTCTGTTTCCGGTTGTACATCTGGCTGGACATTTTTGGTTGTTGAATTATTATCAGCCCAGCAGGGATACAGGGCTTTAAAATTCCAGGAGCACTGCTGTGTACAATTTGCTCTGGGGTGCTCATACACACATAAGCATGCCATTGCCATGTCATTGTCACTGCTGTTCTGGGGATAATCCACCACTCAAACAGATACCTGCTCACTGGTGGCCCTGTGGGGGGTCTGGCCATTGACAAACATGGTAAAAGTGGGCTAACGAAAGATGCAGAGAAACAGATGGACTACAGTCTGTAACAGTAAACTACAAAGTGCATCTATATGGTAAAGGAAGCTGATAAAATGGAAATGAGTGTAGATACAAGGTAGGTGTAGTTAATGAGGTGGCTTATCTGTGTACATACACATGTATACACTGTATCATATAAGTTGTTTGGATTTGTACATGTATTTAAAACACTGATTCTTAACAGAGACAGCTTTTAATGTTTTTAGGTTGGGAATTCATCAAGGATCTGTGTTTAAATCTATATTATAACTTTACTATGTTTTACTATTTTAATTTTACTAAGTGCACTGTAAAAAGATTAAAGAGAACAAAAAGACGGACAGGTACTTTCTCAAATAGTATTCACCTCCCTTTAAACAAAATCTCTTCACCATGAAACAAAAGCTCTTTTCAGGGAAGGGGAGGGCGGTTCTCTTTTTCATGTTTTTGGACAGCGCTTACAGTGCTGGAATTATCATTAATGGACTCTGTCATTTAGGTAGTGGCCTTCTTGCTTCATTTTAATGAAGGACCTGCTCTATGTGGATTGGCTTTTTAACTGAGGAAATGCAACTAACAGGTGAAGTGAATAATATGGATTATTTCATTACAATGGCATCCCTTAAGGTATATTTGACAGCTATAAGCTATATTAAATAGAATCAAGAAATACATACAAGGAATTTGATTCCGGTCAATAATGTCTATCAAGTACAACAGTTTAAACAGGATTATTAAGCAATAAATTAAAAGTCAATTGTTGAACGTGATGTGTTGGACACAGGACAAATAGGCAAGCATAAGGTTTTGATTGACATGGGTAAAATTGTGATGGGTAGATAACTGAGCGAGAGCATCTCTACAGCAGCAGGTCTTATAGGATGTTCCTGGTGTGTATATTACCTGGGGAAAAGATAAGCCAAAATGCACCATAGGAAATCAAACCGTGCCTTTTTGGATATTACTTTGACACATACCATCTCCTAAAATGTTCTTGCCAAACTAGAAAAATGATGCATGGAATGCTTTGAGAAACGTGACAAAAAGTTCAATGACCTCCATCTCAATTTAATCAAGCATTTGTGTGATGTGCTGGACAAACTAGCCAAACTATTCAGACCCCACCTCGCAACTTATAGGACTAAAAAGGATCTGCTAATGCTAGTGCCAGATACCACAACAAAAATGTCTAAACTATTTCTCAAAGGCAGCTGATATTTTGTTAAGGGGCTACAAGAACATGTTATTGTAGGTGATGGGACCTTGCTCAAGGGGACCTCAGAGCTGCTAGCAGTCTTGGGAATGAAACCCATGACTTCCCTAACCACTAGGCTACCAACTGCCTACTAATTGAACCAAGTACTTGATGGTAACCACAGGTAATACTGGGCTTCCATGAGGAGAGATCTGGAAATGGTTAAGTGAACACAATAACATGCTTGAAATCCCTAATCTTATTACTGAATTCATATTATGTTGTGTTTATTAAAATATTAGCTAAAACTTTCTCATGTGCCTTGTGCACACTTGTGTAGCTCCTTGCTCAGCTCCTTAATTTATCAACAATTTAGTTGTTAAAAATCAGTACACAGACCAATTAGCTGGCCTGGAAAGAGTCATTAGCTAATCTCTAACACCTCAGGAGGCCTTATAGATGTAAAGTTGCACAGTTGCAGTGCTGTAACTGAACATCACTTAGGTTGCATTAGTTTCTTGCAGTGTTGTTTAGGTGGCAGACACATGAAGCAGGGATAGCACCATGCAGAATCCCCATAGCTGATGTGTTGCCTGCAGCCTTGTAGCTGCAGTGTAATGTGACCTCTGAAGACACTGGCCATGAGTCACCCTTGGCTGGTGACTTTGTCAATATTGCATGAAACTACTTTGTCAGCTTTGAATCATCAAAACCCATTCATAAACAATAC
>JBBPDE010000001.1:35392860-35405171 GCA_037974605.1 Nannopetersius ansorgii
CACACACACACACACACACACACACACACACACACACACACACACACACACACACACACACACACACACACTCCCACAACTCCTGCAGGAAAGGCCCATGGGGTAGTGGGGAGTTAGAGGTGCCCTGTCCAATTAAACCTTCCTACTGGCCAGGAAAGCAAAAACATCACACACGTTCACAGGATCACTGTGACAACGAGTCGAATCACCTCATCTTCAGCGGTGATTAACAATGTATAAAAAGGAAGTTTATGTGCTTCTTGGATTAACTAAACACTCTCTCCAAGCTCTGGCCACAACTAACTTCTTTTATAGCTACTGCTGCAAACTTATCCAAGTAGTGAATTCAAAACTAGTCAAAGTTTATGTTCTATCTGTGAAGAGGGTGTTCAAGTAAGAATTTAATTGCGCGCTGTACACTATACTCTGTACACATGACAATAAACTTCAACTTCAACTTCAAGTCTATTTCAAACTATCTTAACCGGTTTTGCTACAGCAACTTAATTGGTTTTGCTACAGCATAGTATTTAAAGCAGAAAACCAAAATAGCACTGGATTTTTACCAAGCATGTCCAGCAAAAGCTAAAAAAGCGTAACTACACATTTGTGGATAGAGCACTGAATAATAGGTTGATTATTCAATAGCATTTTACCTAATTGTGCATTAAAATACATAGACAAATGGAGACATGTGATGGAAAGTCTTGAAAAAGATTTTCTTTATTAAAGAAATTCATACAAACATGTTACCTTTGGAATGGTAACATGTTTGTATGAGGCTTTAAATGATTCCACAGTGATCCTTCAGTGTTGGGTTCTATCAGGAGGGAGTGGAGTATAATATAATAGCAACAATAATCTCTGTAAAAACAGCTGACCTGCTGCAAACCACCTCCTTTTTTGGGCTGGGAGTGCTCTATTTCTTGGTATACTTTCACTTCCGGTTTTTGGATCAGTTGAAATATAATCACTAGAAGTTACTGACTGATGTAATCGCTCACACTTCAGTTTATTTATGAACTCTGTTCATGTTTAACCCAAGTGAGATTAAAAAATAAATGACAGCATTTGTGTGTATTTCAGAGTTTTATACAGTGCTGTAAGGCAAGTCAGCTGCTGACAGAGCAACACACACACACACACACACACACACACACACACACACACACACACACACACACACACACATTATATATATATATATATATATATATATATATATACATATTCTATATATATTCTATTATAATCTGTATTATTGTATTATACAATGAAAACCAAAAGTAACACAGATGCTCTGTGTCTTAAAAAGTAATAAAACAAACATTTAAATCAACTTTTCAACAAGCAATTAATCTTGTTGTCAATCCTTTTTTGTCTTTCTTTTATTTTGCTTTTCTGTAAAATGCATATCAGAGACGTCCAATTGGTTTCTGCAGACTGACGCACACATGTCCCAAAAGCAGGTTGTTTATGTCCTTTCCTCACCACCAAATTATACAACCAAATTAGCAAAATGTGCTTATAGTTAAAGTAAAAAAACACATTACCAAGAACTAAACGCAGATATGATGTCACTCGGTTTTGTAAACCAAAGGGTGAGCTTTGTTTATGCGCTATGTAAATATTGTTTATGCCATATTATATTTCAACAAAGGCTCTTTGCGGCTTTTCCGCACTACACTGGCTCGTTAAATATATTCACTTCTGTGGGGAACAGTCAGTGTCCTCCAGTTGCTAAAACATTGCTACATGGACTAGATGAGATCGGACGTGAAAAAATCTAAAAAGATCTATAATAGCCTGAGGAAAGGAATGAGGGAAAAAAGAGGAGAATGGTGTAATCTTGGACTCATATTAAAAAAAAAAAAAGTAGCCTTTGGAGACTTGGATTACATTTTTAGTAAAATAGATTGGTCTCTCTCTCTCTTATTCTCTCTTTCTCTCTCCCTCTGACTGTCTTTCTAAGAGAGAGGGAGCCTTGTGGGCTTATGTAAGGAGATGTGTGGGTTTGAATATGATTATTCTCTCCCAAGTTAAAGCAATTTCCGGCTAAATGCGAGAAAAAAATAAAACACCTAGCTTTTGTGTGCAGGTGAGCCGCCTGCAGACAACTACACTTACGGCTGTCACCTTCCTGCAGCAGCTCCAGATTCAATTAATATGCAAATTCATGTGACTTGATGCTATGGCGCCTTAACAAATAACCCTGAATAGAGATAAGGTTGTTTAGGGCTGCTTCTTTTAATAGACACCCACACAATGTCAAATTAACGAGTGGCAGGCTACTGAAAGACCAGCGTAGCCGAAAGTGGCTCCGTATTCAGCCGTTTTCCGCAGCGACCACGTTTAGTCTGACTCCTCTTTGATTTACCATTAGTCATCTGGATCTACATAGAACCAATTTAAGAAGAATGTCTATCGATTTTTTTTTTTCCCTTTTGCTCCGTCCTTTGTGCCATTTACAAAAAGGGCAAGAGACAGTGGGAGAGGGATGAAGAAAGATGAGCTCCAGTCTGAGCTTGATTGATCTATTTCTCTAGGGAGTGGTCAGTCTAGCTTGTAAGCCTGCCCTTTCTAGGACTGTCCTGGCTAGCCATTATGTTTATTTCATTCTGAAACCCGTTCCTCTTTCTCTCTCTCTCTCTCTCCTCTAATGATATTCCACCTTCATCAGCAGAGTATATGAGCTGAAACCGCCGTCTTGATTGCTCAGCGTCCACCAACTCAGCAGTTTTACTAGATTCATTCTCAAAAGCTCGCACGTGGCCACCTTTGATTGGTGCAGCTGCTTTTTAAAAGTTTGCATCTTAAAATGCTCCAGTGTTTACAAGTAATTATTGGGAGTGGATTCGGTGAAGGAGACAGCCTCTCCTCAAGGAGGATGCCATAAAAAGGCAGCAAACAAGCGTCAGTGTGATGATAAAACGAGTGCGCTGCTGCTGCAACAATGCGGATGTGCATCAAGTGATGGCATGAAGGCTCCCATCCCAAGTGTTAATGACAATAAAATCCACTGAACTGAAACGTGACTGATGTCGAAAGTTTACTTATGTAGTTTTGCAGAGGATCTACAAGGCTAACGCAGCTAACATTTACATTTACGGCATTTAGCAGACACTTCTATTCAAAGCAACTTCCATTCCCTAACTACAGTCTCCCTGGAGCAACTTGGGGTTAAGTGTCTTGCTCAGCAACCCAGTGGTGGTTTTGCTGAAGGTAGGATTCAAACCCATGACCTCTTGGTCCAGAGGCAAGTATCCTACCCACCAGGTCACAACCAACATGTAGAGGCAGCTCATTAGTTAGTATTGCCTAAATCACTACACTCTTGCGTTAAACCTTATCAATTTGATCAACTGATCAGCAATAGCATTTTGAACCATTTCCATTATTCCATTCATCATGAAATATTCACAAAACACAGAGGGCTCTGTCAGTGAATGTGATGAAAGACTTAAAGCAAAGATTACATGAGCTGTGGTTACATTTATTGAAGGTAAACCTAAAGCTGTAACAGCCGGGTCACCACACACACACACACACACACACACACACACACACACACATACATACATACACACACACACTGACAAAGGCAGAATTATCAGGCCAAGGGCTGATCGTGATTAAAGTGTCCCTCACTCACCTGCCTGAGTCTAATCAAGGCAGCCTGTGATTGCACTGGTGAAGTGACCATGTGCATACGTGTGTGCGTATTTGTGTGTGTGTGTGTGTGTGTGTGTGTGTGTACGGAATGGGCAGCTGGAATCCAGAGAGAACACCCCTCTCCCCACCTCCCCTCCAGTCAGAGGTGAATCAATCATCTCCAAAGATGTCAGCATCTGCCCATGCAATTTTATATGGGCCTAAATGGCAGATGGGGATGTTGTTCTCTGTTTAATCAGTTCCACCAAACATGGTTTTATCTCGTCCAAAATGAAACCATCTGTACCACAGAGAGGTGTGAAGGTTCAAGCTCGACTAGGCCAAGGCAGGGAGGGATAAAGGAGCAGAAAAGAAACCACCAGGAATAGATATAGATAAATAATCCTAAAAGTCTAAATAAACCTTAAAAAAAACATCTTGGCAAGCATCTGATTTAAAATCCTTTAAAATCTATTCAATAAATCAGCAAATGATAGTGGATTTTTACATCAGTTGTCAGAAAGGGCTCATGTTGGTGTTGTGTAAAGCATCCCCAAACATTATAAAGAATATTCAAGATGTCTAGACAGGTTCAGTGCTTTAAATGATGTTACCTAATGAAAAGTTGTTTTTATCAAGAAATACTGCTTGAGGCCTTTGGTATATTTACTATATTTATGATGAGTTTACATTCTAAAATGTAATTTTTTGGCAGTGAAGGACACGATGTAATGAACTGCCAGCACTGCATAATCAGTACAGCCTCCCTCTCTCTCTCCCTCTCTCTGTCTCTTTCTCCCTCCTTTCCTCTCTCTCTCCCTCTCCTTCTCTCTCCCTCTACCTTTCTTTCCTGCTCCTTTTCCATCCTCTCACAGGACGATTACCCATGGGCTCCAGCCATTATATTCAGGCCCATTTATTTTCGGCACCTCCAGCCAGGCACTCTGGGCGTAATTTAGTCTCCAGGAATGGTGCAGCGGCGAGAGTTAGGGGGTGGACAGACAGGTCTGATGAATCCCCTTTGTTTTAAGTGGAGATGATGGCTCCCAGTGAGCAGACGCTGCATTTAAAAGGCCAGTTTAGGGGGGCTTCGGCAGGAGCCAGGGTGGAGAAGAAGATGGAGGCCTAGCAAAACTCCCAGCACACTGAGCTGTAAAGAAACAGAGCCTATCGCTCTCTGCCTGATAGACATCATTAATACCGAGCTGTCACATTCACACCAGGAGCCGCCAGGCAGGGAAAAGGAGCACCTCAACCACCGGCTCCTTTATATTCCAGAGACTGCCATTACGAGCTAAATTGGAGAGTGTAAGGATTGTATTCTTTAGCCTGACGCTAATATCCATGGGGTGGCTGCATCACCAGAACTGTCTACAAATGACATTAGGTTGGAGGAGGCCATTTGTCTCGGCTTGCTAATTAGATCTCAAGAGTTGTCAAAATCCCACACTGTAAAGAATGATTCAATGTTTTAACTTTAAAAGTACGTCACCTGGTTGTCTTGAATTTCTGAGAATGTGGAACTCTTGCTTGGTATCTTGCTGTTAAAGGTATAATGAACTCAAAAGGCACCAGGTTACTTCTTCACGCTGTTTTTTACCATTTACTTTGAAGGCAGATAAAAAAGCAGCGAAAACTTTGGCTTTATAAGAGAAGCGAGCAAAAAGTTGGCTCAACTCCCCGGCAACCCATCTTTTTGCGAGATAAACCTTTCTACCTCTTCACCAAGTCAGCGCAGACAGTCGATGGCACTTCAAAACAATTGAGAGACAGGAGGTTTTCAGAGCAAGATTTTCAAAAGCAGAATCGATCTGATCCATCCACCGTGTCTCAAAGATTTTTTTTTTTTTCTTGTAATTAATTTCTGTCAGGAAACCCGCATCCTTATTGATTCACTTCCCTTGTGTGAGCTTCAAAGTGCACCGGTCCCCATTCGAAGTTGAAAAGCCTTGTTATCAGAATTTCTTCTTCAAAAAAAATGTTCTTCTAAAATGACCACAAGTAGATTTAAGAAAAATAATTCAAGAAAGGATTCAGCCTCTCTTATCCTCCTCAGCCTGATCTCAAACCTCATTTGCTTCGGCACCAAAAGTGACATTTAAAGACTACTGTTTTTAGCTATCTGTTTAATTTATTAATCTTCGGCTATCCCCCACTCCGCATTTGTAGAATCCCCAGCATGCACTGCGGCAGGAAAAGGCAGCAGGCTGCGGCTGATAGGACAGCTCTCTTGTTTACATGAAAGGCAGTATCCCTCCCCTCCCCCATTCTAACCCAAACCCTAAAGCGAAGGCATTAATTAAATTTTCTGCTTGGTTTGAAGATGAGAGCTGCTGACCTGATATCCAGGAAGCCGTCCTCCGCCTCCCCCTCGCCCCCCATCGACTGAGTGGCCCTCTCCTGTCACATGACCCTTATATGACGGATATATTGTGATGTGGGTTTAGATCCTGCAATTTGTTCCAGATAAAAATGACTTGAAGCGGCACGGAGTCATGCTAACCCGAAACAATGACGGTGATGGTGGTGGTTGGGGAGGGGGAGGTGGGGGAACTAGTGGAACCAGGGGGCCGTGGGACGTCGCTATCTCCAGCCCACAGCAGCGCTGGCTGTTGCCGTGGCTTTATCTGCATGCTGGATGAATATTTAATATCAGAGCGAGCCAAGAAGAAAAAGAAAGAGGAAAAAAATTGCTCTAAATAAGTGCGGCTGATGAAAGATTCCAATTCCCCGCCGTGAGAGGAATGGCATGGCAAATTAAGAATTTGTGAAGCGGAGGAGGATTGACGCAATGGTGGGGCTCAGAGTGGCAGGACAAGAGTCAGGAGTCATGAACAATTCCATTACCATGCTTTCTATATACAAATATGCAGTGGAATTTCTCAGTGCTACAAACAAGACAAGGCCAGAGTTTCCTGGACCGCATGATACAAATGTACTAGAACAGTGCAGAACAAAAACGTGACATACCAAGCGGGGAACACTCAATGCCTTTGGGGGCGACATGATGATTACTGAGACCTAAAAAACACTGTTTTGTAACTTTTTGTTTACTTTTATATCTAAACCTGCAGTACTGCAGTGCTACTCTCATTGCATCAAGATTTGTTTGGAAATAATAGGCTCAAACTCTTGAAACACCCGAAAATGAAAAAAAAAAAAAATTGTTTCAATTAGATTTTTTTTATTCTAGGAGAGAGACAGGGGGGAGGTCTCGAGGCTACACAGCCGGCTTCTTATCCAGCCGAGCTGCTGGCCTTGAGCCTCCTCCAGGGTTAACTAGTGAGTGTGTCCATTTTGGAGATTTATCTGCTAATTGCAGCGTCTAGACGGCTGTAAGCGTGCTAATATAGGTGGCAATTAGCAGAGCCGGAGAGCGAGCATGGAGACAATGCAGTAGAACATGATTGTTTATCCCTCTCTCTCTCTCTCTCTCTCTCTCTCTCTCTCTCTCTCTCCCCTACCTGACCAAACGGACAGGTGCCAAACGTCGCAGATGGGAGATCGAAGCACGGCAGGTTCACGTCAAATGCTCATTTCCAGAACACTGACAAAAAGCTGGGACAAGTCTGCAGTAGCCAACACAGCTCAGAGGTGGGAGAGGCATTACTTTAGATTAGGAGATGATTATCGTGCACACACAGTAAATTCAGATATAGCTGGGAGCTTCTTGGTTCTAGGTTACATGGTATAACTGATAACAGATGCCTGAAAATAGTGTAATGTAATGGAGACCCACTACAACCCACTATAATATCACATATCAGTTATATTCTATATTATACAAGAGCTAATTCCAACCATATAATCTGACTGGTTGCAAAGCATTCTGCATTCCTTGTAATGCTGCATTCCACTATAGTCGGTATTCCCAACAGATCTAAATCCATTCCAGTGCTTTTGTTTCTAAAAGCAGGGTGCCTCGTGTAAACCAGTGTTTGTATAGCAAATAATGGAAATCACCAACACTTTAAGATGACCAACAGCACCAACTTCTCCCCCCAAAAGCAACAATAAATGCTATTAGTATTTTCCAATATTAAAAGAGTTTCTATCATTTGTTTTTTTATTTTTACTTTATTAAACTAAGTAATTCAGGGTGGAAAAGTTCACTGCAGAGAAACTAACCACCAGAATGTTGGGAGTTACAATGTAAATATAGCCAATTTATTTAGCCCCCAAAATTGCCAGAGAACCTACATGTGTCTCCTGAGATTTATATGCCAATGCAATGTTAAAATTGGTAAAATAGAGGTAAATCTGGAAAATTTGGAATTTTCTGGAATTTTTCTTCGGGTACTCCTTGTCACAATGGCCAAAATTGTTGGTCTTAAACATCTGGTTGTGTATCCATAACCTCATCATGTAACAGTTATTCAATATTCAATATTCAGTTATTCAATGAGGCGGTTCCTGTAACCACTGATGGTAACAATCTTACTTTGGAATGTTTTTCTACAGTGAAACATTTCACATTAAATGTCAAACAATGACTATGGCATGTCTTACATCTTAACTATTTATTTATGCAGAAATTTAAAAACAGTAAGATTGCAATTCAAAACAGTACAAATGGAGTTGCTTGACTTGTTAAACATAAGGATATTACTATTAAGATACAAATTTTCTCCCTGTTACTTCAATATATCATATTACACATTGAATACTGTAATAATATGATCATTCAGGTGGAATCTATCACAGATTGTGTATCACAATATATGTCAATGCACTATATAGCACTTGGTCAAACATCAAGATTATAATTGCTATACAAAATAATTAAACACAACATGTGTGTATACACTGCTCTGTGTCCTCATTTTCTCTTTTCCAGGGTGCTTGTGCTGTTACCCCTCTACAGTAGAGGGGAAAAAAAGCCAATTTTCAGTCAGCTAAGAAGGTTTGGTCATACATATGGATCCCGCTGGCTAGGCCATGCATTAACGACCTCCCCCTGGAATCTAAAACAGTGTAGTGGGGGCAGAGAGGAGCTCCTGGGGGAAATCAACATATCAGCTGCAATTCAGGTCAGATCCTGTGTTACAGCTCTATTTGCAGCTCAACCAACACTTATTTGCACCGTGTACAACGCCTGCATAGTAATATTATGTGAGTGCTGAAAAGAGCTGGTGAAAATATGCCCTTTTTTCTCCCAAGACAATTAAAAAGACAAGTTGGTTGGATGACAATGAGAACAAATGCTGCCCTGTATACACCATGGCTACTCCTACCAAGTGTCAGTGCAGATAGTCATGTCATATTCGTTATTAAAATAACCAGTGAACCACACAACCATTAGGTTACTGGCTCAAAATGTACTGTACATCACATTGACTTAAAATTGACATTCTAACGCTCTCCATTTCCGCTACAGGAGATAATGGCTAGGCGCAAATCAATGTGACACGACTCGGGAGTGTGCCCGGGGGCCGAAGAGCTGCGGGTCAGCTGAGTCCATGACCCCCCTGTGCAGGCTGACCTCGGCCCAGCACTTAAAAGGCTCGTCTCATCTGGAGGAGTAGCGGCATGGGGAGTGATTATGCCTTCACAGGGCTATCTCCAACAGAGGCCCCCTCGTTAAACACAGAGGGTTGAGGGCTGGAGGCTGGAGCTTTAACCAACTTCCCACCCCCATCTCATACACACACTCTTAACACATACTCATGTACACACTCAGACACAAGTATCCCTTTAAACCTACAATATGCTGTTTTTTTCCATTTAATAACACAATAGCACTTCTAAACTCCCAAAATGTGACAAAGAAATGTGTAATTGCTAAAATCTCATCATTCAAATCAAAGTGAATACATTTCATTTTTGGTCCTTTATCAGATATCCGACATATGACCTGATTAACCGGAAGGTAACAGGATGAAAAGTGCATGCAAGTGTATTCACACCAGATATGATGCAATAACAAACATAGAATGATCCTCCTTGTGTAATGATTTCGGGAAAGAAAGTCATGGGGAAATTCCTGCTACCACCTTGAGGGGCGTGAGATTGCACAATTAGGTCTGATCTCATGTCACTCATGCCATTTCTCATGCAGCTTTACATGTCTCCTCAAAATGACCTGAATACTCATAGTGATTCCTAAGAGTACTACTGCTTTCACTGAATAAACACACCCTTGACTAGCAATGGTAGTCTTCCAGGAAGGGGAGTGGTGGGGCAAAGCAACAAGGGATGCTGAATGATAAATCCCTCCTGTATAGTAGTGAGTACAGTATGCAACTAGGACATGTAATAGTGAGCATAATATAACCTAAGAATATATTCTATAAAAGTCCGCACCCCCACCCTGTCCCCTGCTCCACCCTCTCCGGTTACGGGCACCCGTGTTCTGTGTGCATGACGCGGAAACAACATTTGAGGAGGTGGAAGGGTCAACAATGTAAGTAAAACAAATGGAAGTGTGAGCGCTTTGTGCCTGTTATGCATGTCAAGCAGCCTGTCTGTGAGAAGAACCTGATTCATCAGAAAGAATCTGTCCAGGGCAATTACAGTGTGTCATCCGAATGGGACACTGTTGAAAGTCCCATTGTTTTCGGTTTGATTACATCTTCCCGTAATGCCCTATTTATCACAGGCAAAAAGCCTGTGCAGATCTTCACAGTCTAACATGATGGTGATTGCTCCACTGATTTTCTGCATTAAAGCCCAAACCACCACAATCATGCTCTGACCTTCCTCATTATATCGTTTTACTACACAATACTCCCCCTGTTCACCAAGCTGTGCTGCAGTGGAAGAGCATTTTCAGCGGTTAGTCTGACCAGGAAAAGCTCAGAGAGGCAGCCTTTTGGTTTGAGCTCAGCAGAAAAATCACACAGTATGTTCTGGTGGAGAACACAAAGGACTATCTGTTTGTTCCTCGTGTCCATCGACTCACCCCAAAGACCCTGTCACACTACGGCTATGACAGGCATGAAGTGTGTGTGGGGGCTCAAACGCACCCCATTTCTACGTGCCAGCATCAGCTAGCGATCCCACCAGCGGACGTGTGAGGAGAGAAGAGGAACCGTTCATCACTGGTGCCTCAGAATGCCAACAATGCATCCGTCATCTGCATCACAAGGGACGGGTGACCTGGCAGTGACGCACACACTCCCACGCATACACTCGCAACACAGGCCGTGTCTTCGTCTGATGTGTTCTTAGAGAATAGAAAATAGACCCCCCCCGCTGGCACCAAGAGAAGGGAACTATTGAGGCTAGAGTTTATGAGAGAAATGTGTATTTCATTGAAAGCAATTAACCATGTCGAGGCCAGCCAAACATGGCAGTCTGCATCCATTTTAGGCCTATTTTTAATGGACCATCTAGCGTCGGAGAAGTGGGGTAAATAGAAGCAAAGCAACGTAATGTAGACATCTGGATCTTATTTGGGCGAGCTGAACAGCACATTTGTAGATTCAGTATTATTCCTGCATCAGATCCCATCTAAACCATGTAATGAGTCCAATGAAAGGTAATCTGAAAGCTACTGAACGACTGAAAAATGAACATAAAAATGGTTCCAAAAATGGGTCTTTGAAGTGATGCTTTTGGTTCATTCAACAACTTTTGAACTGAGTAATTTCAAGTAAAATCACCTCTAAACATGTTTTAGGGAACCAAAAGTTGTGCTCTTGGAGTGGTGAGAGGTTTGGTTTCTAAAAGAACCCTTAAATTAGTGATTTCATGTAAAACCACACAATCAGAGGTCCTTTGGAGAACCAAAAGTTCTCTAAGAGTGGCTATCTTTTGGTTGCTCAAAGTCACTTTCAAACCTGTGATTTCAAAGGTTCTTTAGAGATACCAAAACAGGTAGTTCTGTAAAAGCAGATGCTTAAAGAACCTTTTAGACTTTCATTTCCTTAAAGAATCTTTTAAACAAGTGGTTTGAGTCAAAATCCCTTATTTCCAACTGGTAACGGGTTCTTTAGAAAACCAAAAGCAGTTCTTCCAGGCCATGGATTCAAAGACTCCTTTCCTTTTTGACTGTTGAATTCGTCTAGATCTACGATCTGCTTTTAGTGTGAAATTACAGTGACTGACATAATGGATGTCCACTGCAACTTGTTTGTTGCTGGGATGTAATTACACTGTGACTCTGGGCATAGAGTATAAAGAGCTAATGACAGATCTCATTTTCCATCTCATCTGAAGAAGACACTACAGCTTCTGTCAGATAGACTGTGTAACTCAGGCATAGTGAAGAAAGAGAGGCATATTTGTTCTGCCCAGTCTGTGCAATCATATTGATAGACTAGGTCTAAAAGCTCTTTCTCTCTCTCACACACACTCTCTCTCTTTCTCTTCCCCTTCTCTCCACCATTCTCTCCCGTTTTCACTCACTCTCTGTACCATCCATCTACAAGCCATGGTGTGTGCGCGCGAGTGTGTGTTTTGTGATGCAGTGTGAGTGTGTGAGGGTGAGGCAGCGGCTGCATGGTGATTTATAACCCCCGCAGTGTGCTCATAAATCACACCTGAGGCTGGGCGCTTCTTAAACGCCCTGCGTGCTGACAGCATTTACCTTTTATAAATGATCAGCCTTTACCGCCCATTGAGATTCAGCCTCAGCTATACTCTCCTCTCTCTCTCTCTCTCTCTCTCTCTCTCTCTCTCTCTCTCTTCTCTCTGGCGCTCGCTCACTCTCCTCTCTC
>JBBPDE010000001.1:35405358-35417504 GCA_037974605.1 Nannopetersius ansorgii
CTCTCTCTCTCTCTCTCTCTCTCTCTCTCTCTCTCTCTCTCTCTCTCTCTCTCTCTCTCTCTCTCTCTTCTTTCTCTATTGCACTTTCATTCTTTCTCCACCTCTTGTTGTCTTTCGGCCTTTCACTTTCATACCTCCCAGTATCTCTGCCTCTTTTTCTTACTTCACTGCTTTTCTGCATTTCTACCGTGTGTGTGTGTGTGTGTGTGTGTGTGTGTGTGGGTGTGTGTGTGTGTGTGTGTGTGTGTGTGTGTGTGTGGCGTATGCTTCAGGATCTTCAAACATTCAGGAAATGAATGTGTCACTCTGGCTTACCTGGATCCTAGCCTTTTTTTTCTTTCTTTTTTCCCTTTTACCATACCCTTTAAATACTGTCCTTATTATTAAGTTATTTATCTTGAAGGAAAATTCCAGCATTTGTAATCTAATCTCCCTCTGTGGCATCTCCAGCATTAGAGTGAGATTACTACAGTCTCCAATTCTCTTCTGCTTTCTTTTATTTAGATAAACAGTATTAACTCCAAATGTACTTAAAAGAGAAGCCAGTGGAAAGATTCTCTAAAGACTTAAACATTGTTCTCTGAGAGTGGTTCTCTGGAGAACTTTTGGCTTCCCGAAGAACCTAGGAGATGAGCGGTTAGGTGTTAAACCACCAACTGAAAGCTGCTTTAGAGAACGAAAAGTCACAGGCTAAAACACTTGGTTTGCCAAAGAATCTTTATAATGCATGATTTCAGTCAATGCCATTCATTTCAGTGAAAGGTTCTTTAAAGAATGTCTTAATTTTTTAATCTCACATTTAAAAAAGAACAGCAAACCTGACTCTCAATATACTTACAATGAAAGCCACTGGGCGGTTGCTGAAGCACTGTAGCATTTCAATATTTTTGGGTGCGGTATAAAGGAACAATTCAGTAAAAGTAAAATAAAAAAAACTATTCAATTTGCAGTAAAAACACTCTTACTGTCTGAATGAGCTTTATTCGATTAAAACTGTAGCGAGCTAATGTCGCTAACGAACACTAGAACTCAACAGACACCCAAATAGTCCAAATAATTTCAGCGAAAATACACCACTAAGACCTTTCTGAACATGATCAACATCCAGCTCTTCATTAAGGTGGAGCAAACTTGTCATTATGACACATTATAATTAACTGCAAGCTGGAAATTAACAAAGCATTACCACAATAAACCGCCATATCAGAGCTGGTTTCCACAAAACAGTTGTGGAATCTGAAAGTACAGAGCTCTAAAGAACACCGACAAGTCAGTAAGACCATAGTGAAGATCTGGATACAGTTTGATTTGTTTGAGAGAAGTTTGGGTGGTGTAGTTTGATGGAAACAGGTCTGTTTAGGTGACTATTGATTTATGGTGTTAGCAATGTCAGGCTAACAGCACCAGCTCTGAAATGAAGATGGGAAATTTTTACGCCAAGTGTGTCTTGGCTGATCACCCACATCTGAGGTAACTGGAAAACTGGAGAAAAGCAATTTGTTTAAAGCCATGTACAGCCATCCAAAACCTGAGAAAAGGGATTGGTCAGACTGTAACTATAGAATTTGAAGAGGTTGATCAAGTCAACCTGAATTAACTGTAATAGAAATGTACTTTCTCAAGGGACTAATATTGGAACATCATTATGTGTGTGTTAAATCCATCCAGAACAGAAACACAATGTGTCAAAATATTCCTGACACAGTATATCTGTAGAAGCAATAAAACAGAGTTCTGAGGGTATATGTGTGTGTGTGTGTGTGTGTGTGTGTGTGTGTGTGTGTGACAGCGTGCATATTTGTAGGTGTGTGGCTGTACTTGTGGATTGTTTATGTGTGCAGAAATGCAGAAATATGTGGCTTGTTGCATTTATGAGTTGTGAATAAGGGAGAGTGAACTGTGTGGTGTGTGGTGTGTGTGTGTGTGTGTATGTGTGTGTATGTGTGTGTGTGTGTGTGTGTGTGTTCTGTGGCCCACCTGTACACTGTATATCGTGTCAGCATGGGGTAAAGACACAGCTGCAAGGCTACACTGCCAGATGAAGGTGAAGTCTCAGGCACAGCAGCCACAGATATCATGCCTGCTGACTCCATATAACAGTGCTAAAAAGAGCCTGAGAGAACACACACACACACACACACACACACACACACACACACACACACACACACACACACACCAGCAATAACAAGAGCAAGTAATTACACAGCTTTTCCTAGACTATGTTTATTTGTCTCACAAATCTAATACCAAAATCTCTACTTGAAAAGGTTCTTCTAAAAACAGCTGATATATATTTTGCCAATAAAATATTTTATTTCTCTATCAGCTGTATGCAACAGTTTGAACACCCCTCGGTTTGTTTATTTCCTAAGTGAAAATAACTATATATCACCTACCTGTAATTTTTTGGAAAAAATAAACAATAAATACGCAGATCAGGAATCATGAAATCAGTCTCACGCGGATTTTTCTGAGAACCGAACTGGGAAACCCCACAATAACGCGAAAACTGTAAATATTATTTGCAAGTTTTTTGCTTTTTTCATGGCAAGTTTTTTTTTAGCATTTTAGTTTTAGCATTTTAAATTATTAAGAAAATATAATTTACTAATAACATAAATAGTAATCCAAAAATTTCCAGTTATTGTCTGCTGCCCTCCTGTTCTCCTGTTTTCTTCTGGGGTGGTGGTGGCATAGTGGGTAGGATACTTGTCTCTAGACCAAGAGGTCATGGGTTCAAATCCTACCTTCAGCACACCACCACTGGGTTCCTGAGCAAGACCCTTAACCCTAAGTTGCTCCAGGGAGAGACTGTCCCCTGTAGGTAGGGAATAGAAGTCGCTTTGGATAAAAGCGTCTGATAAATGCCATAAATGTAAATGTTTTTGTTTAGTTCTTATAAAGGCCTGAAGTTGCCACACAAACACCCTGCGCTTTCTGGCAATGCACCTCAGCGCAAGAGAATGTGTAAGACAATCGAGATGGCCGTGCACCGGACGGCTGTTCTGGTCTTTTCCAGAATGCACAGACTGCCATTCCGCCCCTGTATACAGGTTTACCTTTACATTTTTGTTAAGCGTAATGTATTAAGCTGAATTTAAAATTAAAGTGTTTTTTCTTGGAAACAAACTTTTGTCCTTCTTAAAGCCCTGTATTTTTATTACTGTAAATTAAATTAAAAGAGGCTGTTGAGCTCAGTCGCTGTCCAGTGTCTGCTTTAACTGGTGGGTAACTACAATACCACTCCTCCTGAAGCCCATGAATAAGACGTGCCATGGGATGAACAGTAAACTGTAAAAATTATTGTTGAATGGATGGATGGATTACTCATACATTTTACTGTATTTTTATTACAAAAAAATTACATTAAATTATTACTGTATTTACCCGACTTATACAAAAGAAAACGACAGCGCATACCAAAGCAAACGCCCGTGCATGAATTACAGAGGTAATATCGGTATTTACATTCTAGCACTGCAGGAGTTCATGTAAACTGTACAGTACGGATTTGGGTTTATCTTAACATTTTTTCTGTAAGGATAATGTATTAGATTGGGTTTAAATGAAATTAAAGTGTTTTTGGCAGCATATTTGGGGGCATATTTAGGGTTTACACTATAAAAGTAGGCTTTATTTTTTTACCACAACACAACAATGCAGTTTTTCACTATACGAGAATGCTCTCGGATGCTCTTGGAACGATTACTGTATCTGATATGTTAAATAAATGTGCATTCAAATGACCTCAGTAGATTTGTGCACTTACATATACTCAGAATTTCAACAAAACATGACCAGAGACACCAAGACTTTCGCATATCTAGTTTGTGTAATGCCCACTCCCAACAATAGATACCATGAAAAAAGATTATTTAAAAAAATTATAAAATTATTTAACTTTACTTTTTTGTATTTTTTATTTTAATTTAAATTTTTCATTTTATACAGTATCGAGACAACAGCATTGTTTGGACATTCTGTCACGTTTGTCTAATCCTTGACTGTAGTCATTTAACGTAACTCATTTGTTGTTAGGTTGATAGGATGTCTAGTTTTTTTCTAATTTAGAGAAACTCACAGGAATGCAGAGTCATCCATGCCGCATGAATGAGACAGCTGGAGATTTCAATGAAAATCACTAAAACACTTGTTTAATTTCTCATTTATATGACGTGTGCACTACTATTTTAGCCCTCACATCAGGCAGAAGAAGATTATTAAACATTATTCATTCAGAGCATTATATCAGCTATCTGGATCAGGCCTAGGCATCTGGAACTGCTTCTCTCTTATTTATGACTCTTCCTCTGACAGCCATGTCTGATATGTGAAACAGTGATATAATTCAAGTCGAGCGTCAGAGGCGGCTGTAACATGAGCAATCAGTACGAAACGTAACAGCATGTGCTGGAAAGTCTTCACAGTGCTCTCACAAGGCGGGTGGGATTCATTGAAGCCAAACAGCTCTACCTGGTCTTTACCATGGAGAACCACATTTTCATCACATTTTAATGAAATAATTTGATGTAGTATGTAAACAAAGTTAAGATTACAAAACCCTCTACATCTGTACAGTCCATATAAGGAAATTACGCTGACCGTTTTCACTTAGTTGTGTTTTTGATGTCACACTATGATCACCCATAACATTAAAGCTCTGGAAGGAGAACCAGTGAACTGCCAACAGGGTCATGGGCACTTTTGTGCACGACAACTGATGTGCATGACAAGTGAAGGATGGGCCTGAACTGGACCATGGACCAATCGAAAAATGTGGCTAGGTCTAATGATTCATGGGAATCAAGAAAAGAGATGATGGTGGTGGCTTAGTGGGTAGAATACTTGCCTCTGTACCAAGCAATCGTGGGTTCAAATCCCACCTTCATGATGCCACCACTGGTTTCCTAAGCAAGACCCTAAAGCCCAAGTTGCTCCAGGGAGACTGTAGTTAGAGAATGGGAGTCGCTTTGGATAATAGTGTCTGCTAAACGCCATAAATGTAGATGATAGCACCAGGATTCACTATGGAAAGAAAGCAAGCTGGCAGAGGGAGTGTGATGCTCTGGGCAATGTTCTGCTGGGAATCCTTGGACACTAAATTCCTGTAGATGTTACTTTGACACATACCTCCTACATAAACCTTGCTGCAGACCAAGCACATCACTGCATGGTAAGGGATTCCCCTAACGGTGGTCTATTTCAGTAGGGTAATGGTCCCTAACACACTGCAAGAAGGTATAAGGGACATGACAAAAAGTTCAAGGTGTTGACTTGTCCTCTAAATTCCCCAGACCTCACTTTGATAGAGCATCTGTGGGGTGTGGAGATAAAACAAGTGTCATATTATGAACAAAATGAATCATGTGTAGGAAATGAATTATGTCTTTTTGGGACATGCAACTTAAAAGTAATATATAAAAAGTGGACTTCAGGGAAAACATTCAGTATATGGTCTCTTTAAAATACTGCTTGAAATTGATCTATGTCAGTGTTTCATAAGCCAGAACTGCCCAGCTTCAACCACTCCCTGCCCCAGTGCACTGGTTCAGCTCATTAGAGGCTCCATTATCAGTTGATGAGCTGAATCAGGTGGGATGAATCCAAGAAATACTCGAAAGCATGCAGTGCTGTGGTTTCACTCTTATGTGTTAATAATCTAATCTCTTGTATGAGGTAAACTCCTTACAGGGACCTTAAACTATGCAAACAGCGAGTACTTTCATGATTTATTATGAGCACTTTCAAAAACGTCCTTATAACAAATACACAAACTCATAGTAAATACACAATTTCATACATAGACTGATTTGTGTGCAATAAGGAAGATACAGTAACAACCAATTCTTTAGCGGGTTTCGACCAAAAAACCTATCCCCCCAAAAAATACACCCATTATATATCAAATAACCAAAGACACTGTAACGAACTGCCAATGATGTATAAATACTATCCATGTATCAGCTGCTCATTTAGTCAGCAATCCATCTGTTAAATTGTTACACACTTGATCTTTCCTCTAAAGTGCCATTTCTTATTCAGTTCCAACTTTTCATGGCAAGATATAAAAAGGAAGATGGGACAAACTAGATGAATAAAAAAAAAAAAGTCCAGCAGTCTTTTTTTCCCACATTTTTTTAACGTGACAGTTGTCCTTTGTGTTTGTGTTGGCTAGGCTACAGTGGAACCAAGAAATGTGATAGAAATGGAGAACTGTCTCTCGGCCAGACTGCTGGGTAGATATAGAAAGAGTGAACGCTCTTCTCTTCAGTGAGACAACATCAGGGCTTTTGGGATGACCAGAGAGAGAGAGGGAATTCATCAGGGAGGAGGAGTGAAACAATATTTACAAGATAGTTTCCTCAAGTCTAGAATCACATCTTTGACTCAGGGGAGGCTTAGCATTTAGTAAGTAGACGCTTATGGATAATTGCTGAAATTGTTAACATCTTGTTCTGGGCGATTATAACAAAGTAGGTACAATAAAGTGACAGCCATTCCACAATTATGAGCTATTGTGTGAAGTGAAGTGGGGTTATGGTGTAGAGAGCCAGTCTGCATTGTTAACACATTTCTCACAGCCATTAAACGCAACAAAACAACTAACGTGAAACACAACAACGCGCTGCTGAAGTATTATTAGCGAGACATAAAGGTTTTTCTTAGAGGGCTAAGATGCTAATCCTGGGTTTGTAGAAGTAAGCAGGAGGGATTGTTAGCTTAGTGCTCAACACTGATCTTGTAAATATCATGGTGACCCTTGTATCTTCTGCTAAGGAACATGCTCTCTCGGGGTTTTGGGGGATTGCCTGAGCCTTTAGAGCTTTGGGCCTGATCATTAGCCCGTGGCCGAGGGCAATGTCAGTGGGTTTTAACAAACCCCCCTGCTGCCAAAGCAAACATTGCATTCATATGTTTTTAATTAGCTATTACATCCAGAGTGTGTTCCTTCCAAGGCCATGCCATTGTAATCGCATGTTCCTTCACATGGCTTGCATACATTGCGTAAGCTTTTGGAAGAGCATCCTTATGTTCGACAAGCCAGACCAAGGTCCATAGGCTCTGTTGAAATTCAATCAAATGAAAGCATTTGGCTTGTCGATTCACCAAATGATCCTACAAAGCCTTTCAAACGTTTCTGAGAGCTTGACATTTTTAACAGGAATCAGCCAAAAACATATTCCCAAGCAGTACAGTCCACTGACTCGATTGAAATGTTGTAAATATACTTAGCATGAGTCAGCTAATGTTTGCTTTTGATGGAGCTATTTGGAAAGGAGGGCGTAGAGCTGAAGAAATGTTACATTTAATGAGTTGAATCACCTTGAGATCACAGCATACTTTCCCACTGCCAGATATACTCTAGTGTGGTGATTAGAATGGAATGTCTTTGCTGACAAGTGTTTCAAAGGTTTCTGGTGTAATGAGTGAGGTGTTCTCTTTTCGACAGGAAAAATATCTTTAAAATTTTTTTATGTCATCGCATATGTTTTTTATACTATTTTACGTCATATTAACCACACCTTTCCATCCACGTTTTTCAATAAGCACCATTAGAAAGACTAGGGTGGCAGCTTCAGGCCGACATGTCTCAGAGATTGAACACTGGAGCAGTTTTAGTCTACTGAAAGGTGAAACCGCCTCCAACATGACATGAAACTAGTGCAAAGGCAACAAATTCATCTGCATTTTACAGTGCATCTGTCCAGAGACACTTCCACAGCCGCAAACATTATATTAGAATGTCAAAACTTATTTTGTGCAAAACGCCACATTTCTCATTTTCTCCCTGCACCTGCAGTAATTGTACCACAATAGCCATACTGTACATAGCACAACATTTAGCTGTAAAAATAAATAAATAAGGGTAAACAGCAGCTTTCCCAACACATTTTTTTTTCTCTTCTCATCCTCCGCAGTACATGCAGGAGTAATGAGGGGCTACCTGTAATTACATCCAGCTGCTGTCTTCCCTGACGAACGCTAATTGCCAATAATGATTTTGGAGTGCAGTAAAAAAAAAAATGTGCAGGCTGGGAGCTGGCACCGTGGTGGGAGCCCTCTTACCACTGAGAAACGTTGTTAATATCGGCCTCTGACTTATTGAGACACCCGCACTCACCTGTTTCCCATCACTTTCATGAGCTGATAACAGGTTTATTGGAGTCATGAGGCACAGGTGGAGTGTAAAGGTCTAGGCTGAGTATGGAGGCCTTCAGAAAGCTACTCCGGGGGGTGGGGTTGCAGGGGTGGCAGGGACTTGGGATGGCTTAGGTGACAGTTGAGGATACTAATGAGATACATGTGTAATTAAACGACGCCTGCAACCGGTAATTAATAAATTGTTGTGCTGCAACGGTGTGTGGCAATAAGAAAATTGGTGAGTCAGGCAGGATGAAATTAGATAATGTGGAGCCAAGCAGAGAAATGTGGAGCAGTGTAAGATGGGAGGCTGATCTAAGACTAGCATATAATGGCAGGATTAACTTTGATCAATTAAAGCACACTAGATTGCAACTACCTTTCTCAAGCAAGTGAAATATGTTTATATACATTTATATACCGAACTGATGTTCCAGCTATGCTGTCTCTAAGAGAAGCAGCAGGGTCTAAGGAGTCTAAGAAGGCGGCTGAGCTGAAACTAGCGTCAGGATTGGCTTTGCTGAGCCCTGGACTGCAACTAGGCTTTTGATAGGAACTGAGCTAGGTCTATGGTCCAAATTCATTTCATCTGTGCTGTAAGTGAGAAAAATGCTTTTAAATAGAACAAATAGATATTATAACCTTGAATTACAACTACCTTACTGATACTAACTGAAAATATAAAAATAATATGGTATAAAAACAAATACGGGGGGTCCTTGAGTTACGAGGGTCTCGACATATGACATTTTGAGTTTTTATGAGCGAGGGAGTGTGTTCTGTTTGTGTTGCTTTGTTTGGTGACTTCTTGGCCTTTATCATGGCTTCTGAACAAATTATTTTACACTCATTCTTTGTCATTTTTTCTTAGTTTATAGATGTCTTTATAGATTTTACAACTGTTTTAGGATAGGTTATTGACTTAGGCTTTCAACTTTACACCACTGTTCAGGTTACTATCACTATCATAGGAATGGATTTCCGTCGTAACTTGAGGACTCTCTATATTATTGTAAAATACAGGTCACCTGTGCTGTTTGAACAATATCCACCATGTTGTAACACTAAAAAAGCCTTAACGAAATTTGATTAGGTTACCGCTTGTAAATAAGCCTTGTATCATCACAGCCCCAGTGTTCCCATTGGCTTTATGGTGTGAGTCACCCAGCTTTTATCTTTATATCTGGCCCTAATGATTACTGACATCAGAGCTTTGGAATTTGTCAATAAGATTACACTATTTCAAGAGAAAGCGAACACACCGGTATGCCACAGATATAACAGACCTTGCTGAACAGTTTACGACAGCCTTTCTTGGCTATTCTGAGAATCATCTCGCAACTATGAGGAATGATTGTGGCCTTGCCTTTGCCGTAGAGACCATCCATGGGTTAAGGTCTGAATTAGTTTGAATTTTAATGAGGGGGAGTCAATGCCCAGCGATTCTCTTGATCAGGTTAACTAGCACATCTCTGATTATTAGCATCATTAGAAAAATTCCCCCACAGACCCGATCTGCAATTAAGTTTCATTTAAAATGTTGAGAACCTACAGTGTCCTTATGTGGCTTCTCATGTCACCTGTGCTAACCGTAGAAAGCTTGGTTGAACAGTAACTCGGAGCGAATACCAAGGTGTGTGTGGGATGTGAAATAAAATAATCGACTGAAATGAATAGCGTGTAGGGAGGCTCCTAGTCATACAGCCATCCACAGATCTCACCCGATTCCTTTTTTTATGAAGCACTCTGTGTGTATAAGGGTAGACCTTTGAACTGCCGAAGCTGTGGGAACCTTCTCGAATAACATCCTGTAAAATGGCCTATCTTATCTGCTCGGCTATGCATTTCAAAGGTTCACATGTTTAGTGTTGTGTGTGCACAGAGCGGTACATTCTCTGGAACGTGTGTTTATGGAGGGATGATTGCGGCGGCACCACCCTGCTGTTACTTTTACTTAAAGATTGCGCTTCAAAACATCGTCTCCAAGTTGCTGGTAGGAAGAAATGCTGGCTGTAATCAGGCGTCTAGTTCGGAAATCTGTCATAAGCTACATCTGAAGGTTGATGTGTCAGCCTATCTAACACAGAGCCAAGATATTTCTGCTTCTGTATCAGATTTCTCTCCGTCAGGTCAGATGAATTTGTTTTGAAGGGCAAACAAGGCTACATATCCCGAATTATTTGCCAAAGCTGAATGCAAAGTTGTATGCAAAAGTTTGAGAGCTGCCGATCATATTACATATTGACTTTCTAAGTGAAAATAAAGTACATATCCTCTACAGAGAGCACACTTTGGCACATTTGCTGTTTATTTGCTATTAAACATATTGCATATTAACTATAAAAAAGCTGTGGCACATTTGAGATGTTTTTCCTTCCAATATGTTAAATAAAATTGTGACATTTAAGTTTGTGCTCTGTGTTATTTTCACAAGGGTAAGCAAACTTTTATACACAACTGTACATTTTCTTGAGCTTCATATTGAGTTCTGGAGCCTAACTCTCTGAAATAGGGTTCTCTTACATCCAGATGGTTAAAAGATTCTGTGACGTTAGTCAGTTCATATATTTTGGAACTACCTATGTACACTATGTGGCCATAAGTATTGGGACACACCTGCTTTTCAGGGTTTGGAATAGGCCCCTTACTTCCAGTGAAGGCCAATCACATTACTGTGGCCCAGTGCACAAAGCAAGTTCTATAAACATGGTTGGATGAGTTTTTTGTGGAAGAACTTGACTGGCCCACACAGATCCCGACCTCAACCCCATCGAACACCTTTGAGATAAACAAGGCAGACCTTCTCATCCAACATCAATGTCTGACCTCATAAATGCTGTACAGAATAAATGGGCACACATTCCCACAGAAACACTCCAAAATCTTATAGAAAGCCTTCCAAGAAGAGTGGAAGCTGCAAAGGGAGGACCAACTCCATATTAGAGTATATGTATTTGAATGCCATATCATTTAATTGGTGTAATCAGGCGTCCCAGTACTTTTGTCCATATAGTGTAGTTGTTAAGGGTGTAATTCGAAGTCATGATACAGTGAGATGACACAATACAATATCATACCATGAATCTAGTTGTACATTGTACTGTGTTGCTACCCTAGTAGTTATACAATACAGTCGCTTTAGAAGGACACGGCTTTGTCTTCTTTTCTTCTAAAACCAGATAAAGAAATAGGAATGTTTGATGCAAAAGTATTCCACATATTGTCATGACACTGGTGTGCCAAGTACATGCACCAATGGCCCACCTGACATCTCTAAATTTACCTCACGCTTTTAAACAGAGAACAGTTCTGTCCATCCAGACTCTGGAGGCCATATAAGAAATGTATTTATTTATCGGATGCATTGGACCTTGCCAACGATGCAGTGGAAGCCTTAGAGAAATACTAGGATTTAAGATTAGAAGCTGCAAAGTGTAATTTAAGGATACGTTCATTTCTAAGCTGAGTCATACTGTGCTGTGCAGGGAGTGTTAACAAACGTGAAATTCTAGTGGATTTTTATAGCGCTGGAACTCACCAAATGTGTCGTCTAAAAAACTCACTTTAAAACTTGTAGTTAGCATAGCTTCAAAAAATACTCTTCCGAAACTGTCATTTTCCAGCATATCTATATTCAGTTATGAGCACACTCTTTACTGCTAGAGTGCTTGACTCCTACAACAGCATGCATTTACACCAGAAACTTCGCACTCTTTGTCAGCCAGCCAGTTGGCAAAGCAGTATGACATGGCAGTAAAACAGTGAAATTGTAAGGACGGAAATAAATTCCTCTCAGTTATGATACAGATGATACTGTCATCAGTACAGAATTAACCTGAGAAATTATAACCCATCATTTCCAGAGGGTGCACTCCACTAGCTATGTGAGTAGCCTACAACTTTCGACAATAAGGCAATTCCCCCATCTCCCTCTCTCTCTCTCTCTCTCTCTCTCTCTCTCTCTCTCTCTCTCTCTCTCTCTCTCTCTCTCTCTCTCTCTC
>JBBPDE010000001.1:35431935-35443481 GCA_037974605.1 Nannopetersius ansorgii
GTGCTGCACACTTATGGGAACTCCTGCTGCAGAGTTGGGAAGAAATTTCTGCCGAATGAACATTGAGACACTGAACCACTTTTCAATACAAAAAAACAGAAAACATGGGGTGTTCTAAAACTTTTGACCGGTAGTGTAGATGTTACTTTGACATATTCCACCTAAACACTATTGTAGACCAAATACACTTCTTTGTGATATTGTAATCTCTAATGATAGTGTCCTTTTTCAGAACAATAATGCACCTGACACACTGCAGAAGTTATTTATGAATGATTCTTGGTGCCAAATACCACAGTAAAAGCTTTAGAGGTGTGCTGGCTTGTGGAGGACCTACAAAATAAAGTATAGTCACAGCTGAATACACCACAGCACACAGTGTGAACAACATGAAATTCTTTGTATTTAACCCATTCACCAAGTGAAGCAGGGGCTGCCACCAGTAGAGTGTGGGGGCAGTACCTTGCTCAGGGGTACATCATTGATGACAGTAGCAGTCCTAGGATTTGAACCCACACCCTTCTGATCACAAGGCCAAGGCCCTAACCACTAGGCCACCCAACTGTATTAGGTAGATGATTTTTTTGCCACAGCTAATTGGCATATACATCATTTCTGTCTATCAGATATGTGATGAAGTTAATAGTGCTTACTTGTTTTATTGGCAATATATTACAATATCTAAGGTTATGGCTTGGTTATGTCAGTGTTATGCTGCATGGTTCATATAAAGCTACCAAATTCGAGTCACAAAAAGAATGTGTAAATGTGATTTTGTTTGTGATTATGAATGTAATTCATTATGTAGTGAATTATGTGTTTATTTTCATGGTATGTAAATTTAAATTGGAAAGCAACACTACAGTAATAACTTCTGACTACGGGTTAATCCTGTGGGGTTTTGAGAGTTAAATTCAGACAAATTTTTTTGTTTCTCGTAAATGATGCATATTTGATGCGGGGTTGAGAGTGAACGTGTTATTGCCTTTTTTTTTCCAGAAGCCTGTTAGGCGAGCCAATTATTGCACAATTGTACTTTTTTATTGTTCCCAGCTGCTGAAATGATTACTAAATGTCAGTAAGATGCAACACTTCCTGTGAAATTACTGACAGTAATCACTTCTCCTCCCAGCGCCGCACTCCCTAATATGAATACACTGCCGAGGCAGTCCGCCTTGATGCTTTACGCCTGGCCTTCTTCATCTTCTTTATTGAATTCTTCTTCCTCCAAACCCAATCACAGTAAACACGTGCACTGCATCACTCCCTCATTGAGTGACTGCACCTCCTGGCATGTTTGGTAATAATGTGTTGCTGCATTGCATTTCTCTATAGAGGGACCCTTGATCACTAAGAGTTTGGGGGGCTGAGGTTCGGGTTACTGCCTCGTGAGTACAAGTGCCCACACTTTCATCTCATCTTCCCTTCATTTCTTTTTAGTCATTTCTTCAAAAGTTGTTCAGAAGCTTCTTTGTGGGTTGTTGTCAGTGACTATGAACGGTCACAGAATACACTGTACAAAGTGGAACCAGGATGAAGTGTTTTTGAGGTTTGGACTAATATACAATATTGCTTTTGTTTATTTAAAGTCAAACTTTGCATTGCATTGTTTCATTTAAAGCATTTCTCTGTGTTAAATTAAACCGAGTTAAATTGCTTTTTGCCACATGAATTGACTCCTTGAGGATGAACTGACAACCACTTTTGTACAGCAGAAGCAAGAGAGGATGAATGTAATGGACATACACAGAACTGTGAACCGATTCTACTGCGAACACATATCATTTAATTAAAGACTAATCAGTTGTAATGAGGTCATACATTTTTTGAGTTCATAAAATCAAAGGTCCGAGCTTGATTTTAAATCTTCTGGATAAATTACTGGGTTACTGTTGGAAGGACTACTGGTGACACTGATGTGCTTAAACAGCCTGAACAGTGCTGTTAACCCTGGTACACTCATACCGGCCCAAAACGTTAAAGTTCAGCAACTATATCAGTGTTCACTGCTGTACTGAGATCAGTCCACTACCCAAATAATCTTTGGTCTTATGGTTCTTTGGAGTGCTGCCATTGATGGACAGGGTTGAGAGAGCCTGAGCTGCAACAGATGGGCTACAGTCAGTAAATGTGACTCTACAAAGAGACTGTATGTGACAGGTTTTGATGATAAAGTGGCCAATATGTGCATCTACCTAATAAATTCTCTGTATAAACAGCTGCAAGTACAAGAGAGATGCGTATAAGTTTAATTTAGGCAAGAAGGAAAAGAAAGATACTAGAGCACTGGCGTTCAAGCAGAGCACCTTCGAACTCTAATTGATAGTCAGGAAAATTTCTCCCCGCAGGTGTGTCCATGGATAGCCTCAGGCTTTAATGCACGGCCATGCATGTTGCAGGCATTGCAAACACAACTATTTGCATTAAATTAATTCAATTAAAGCTGACACATTGACAAACACCCCAAAGGCTCTTAGATAGAAGCTGTTTACACAGTACAAGAAATAAGTTGTCTTATGAGAGGCACAGCTGCCACTTACCAGGAAACCAAACATGAAAACACGCACACACTCGCACAACCTCTATGAAAGGTTGAGGAGTGTGCAATGAGGGCTCGGTACACAAACAAACATTCCAGCGTTTTTGCGCTTGCTACCTTGTTAGTCTCGGTGATTATTAAAAAGCTGGCGGGCTGTTTGATCTGCAGAACAGATAATACTCTTGCCATCTTTCTCTCCCCGTTTCACGCCCACATGTGTGGCATAAAGAGAATTATTCATTGTTTTTCACCAAGCAACAAAAGTGTGCCAGCTCAAAGAGCATCTGCCTTCCCAGTTAATTTATTGTTCGTCGGGATCCAAATTCATTGATGATTTGGGGTTGATTCATGTAATCTGCTTGCTATGCCAGCTTTGCAATGTATTCTTTTAGAAGAAATATATAATAATAATAATAATAATAATAATAATAATAATAATAATAATAATAATAATAATAAAACAATGCTAAAATACTATTAAAGCATGATCTGTTCAAGACCAGGCATGCAGGGCATTTCAAGGAAGATCGTTGAGCGTCTAGCAGCCTTTGCAGTGTAAAAGCAGTGGTTTTGGAGTTGTTGTTAAATCACTTGTTTTTAGGAAGGAAAAGATCCATCTGCCTGTTTTGTGGAATATGTTTCTGGGAATTATCCTGGCACATCACACTATTTTCCTCTTAAATCCATCAACAGCTCTGAGCAACCTCTGAGGCTCCTTTCCGTTTTTGCCTCTGCTTATATTACATGGAATTCTAGATTGTTTGTGAGCATGCACGTGTGACAGGCATCTGTGTGTGTGTGTGTGTGTGTGTGTGTGTGTGTGTGTGTGTGTGTGTGTGTGTGTGTGTGTGTGTGTGTGTGTGCGTACACATATTGTTACTATTGTAATAAAAGCTTAGATCTTTGCAAAAACCTCATAGAAAATGTTAAAAAAATCTTGAATTAGAATGCTACATGTTACTCTATGTATGCACACAGTTTTCTATGGGTCCATATGTTGGGCCTATAAATTTCTATTGGTTTGTTCACACACAATGTAGTGTTGCTTCTTTCACTACTCTAAAGTTCCTCAGAATGAAGTTGCACCCAGTTAAAGCACTATGGAACCTTAGAATAAATACAAATAACACAAATAGAGAACATGTTATTATTGCTGACTTCTCAATGTTGTCCAGTCATTCTACATTTTTTTACATTTGTTCAGCAGCACCTGATTTAATTTAATGAAAGAATTGTCATATTTATCCAGTCGTCATTTGAAAACATCAACTAAGCTTTAAATTTTGTGAAAGTGATGACAACTGTGATGAATAGAGAGAAGAGAAACTGTCCAAAATTTCTTCTATTAACAGTAATTACTGTTTTTTTCCAACTGAATATATGATGAGGAAATGTAAATGTAAATGAGGAAAAACATTATGACCACTTCCAGGTGAATCGAATAACAACATCTCAGTTCGACTTCATATATGGTCTGGGATATATTCAAACAGTCAGTTCTCACTGTCACCATGTTGGATGTGGGAGAAATGAGCAGACATAAAGCCCTGAGAGTGGTCAAATCATTGTGGTCAGACGACTGGGTCACAGCATGTCAGACACAGGAGGCCTGTGGGGTGTTCCTGGTCAGCTGTGATGAGTAATGACCCAATATTGTCTGAAGAGGGACAAACCATGAACCAGCAACAGGGTCTTGGGCTCATTATTTGGTGAAGACAACAAAGCCTGTCCCTTCTGGTACAAACTGACAGCGAGACTACTGTAACAGAAGTCTCTGAAACATTTGATGCTGGTTAAAGAAGGAATGTGTCACACAGTGCTGAGTTTGAACCCTCATAGCCCACTCAAGGAGAGCACATGTTAAACCTTGTCCACTGTCATGAATATGAATAGGACAGGTGATTGTGTGTGTGTGTATATATATGTGTGTGTGTGTGTGTGTGTGTGTGTGTGTGTGTGTGTGTGTGTGTGTGTGTGTATGCAGTGAGAGAGACAGAGAGAGAGATAAACACACAGATAGATAGATAGATATGTGTGTGTTAGACAGAGTGTGTTTGTGTGTGTGTTAGTGTCTGTACTGTAATTCTATGTGTAGGTGTAACATACATATAGTCTACTCATCATCTTTTACTATGTTTGTATTTTGCATTGATAAAAATAATAAAAACAATGTTTTTTTCCCCTCGTCCTCTGAGACAGAGGGGGACATCCCAGCATGAACCTTCCCAAAAATACACCTGTTGCCCTGCTCTGACTCACCCGCCTCACACCGCATCTTATTAACGACATGTCAGAGCAGAAGGGGATTTCCTGTCTCTGACAAAGCCTAAGAACAGTCTAAATGCTTGATTAGAAGTAGAAACATCTAAAAAATAAAGCTCATTTTAGAGAGTGGAGACTCTCCGCTTGATTACAGGTCCCTGAGTCAATTTCACATGTGTTAAACGTGAGACTTAACTGCAGCGGACCAAACAAAAGTCAAAGACTAAACTGTCAGTTTTAAAATACTAAGATATTTAGTACAGGCTTAAGCTTAACCTGGATCTCGGAGCCTTTAAATATTATTTAACTATCTATATTCCTTCACTATCCAGTCAGAAGTAGTACAAAGACACAATTATGTTCGTGTTCATCATTTTTTTCACATGGAAATTATGAACATTTGAATCAATCACATTTAACCCATTATTGTGGTTTTACAGGGTTTACTGGGCATTTTAGTAAAACAACTAGTACAAGAAACTTGTGAAAGAATGAAATGTGAAAAAATGTGAAAGTGACCATTTGTCATACGTGAACACACCACAGCACACAGTGTGAACAGCACAAAATTCTTCCTCTGCATTTTAACCCATTCACAAAGTAAAGCAGGGGGCAGCCAGGAACACGGACAAGAGCAGTGTGTGGGACGGTACCTTGCTCTGGGTACCTCAGCAGTGCCTAGTGGTCTTGGGAATCGAACCCGAACTTTCTGATCACAGGGCGAATGCCTTAACCACTAGGCTACCAGCTGCCCCAATGAACTAAAATGCTATCGATAAATACACCTGAAATGGTTCAGTGAAAGTTTAAACAGATACTACTCTGTAATGTTAAATACTATCATGTTTATATGATTTTGAATGTATGTACAGATAAAGTAGCTGCTCAGACAGATTCTCTTACTGTTTACATAACAGGATGAATAAAGCATGACATGACAAGAACAAAAGAACGGCTTTCTAGACCGAAAAACTATGGCATGTTATGCAAGACGTTCATGATGGAAAGCTTAGTGATCTTCTTTAGAAAGATGGCAGAGATAAGAACGGGAACAGTAGCAACTTTGTTTTTTTCTGTTAATAACTGTAACCTAACGCCAGTTAGATATTTTGACAAGATGATGACAAATAGCAGGAATGTTTACACAGCTCTGTTGGAGATTTCACACTGTCAGTCAAGAGTGGTATGTAGTGTGTGCAGATTTTATAGTTAGGTTTTGTTTTTGCTGGTTGTTTGTTTGTTTGCTTGCTTGGTTGCTATTTTGTGATGACCTTAACAACACATCTAAACATCTGACAACCAATCAAAAGTTTGGACACACCTTCTCATTCAACGATTTTCCTTTTCGCTACATTGTAGATTAATACTGAAAACATCACCTATTGCACTGATGACAGCTTGGCATTTTTTCAATCAGATTCATGAGGAATCAACCTGAAATTGTGTTTAATTAACAGGAGTTCTTCGTCAAGAGTTCATTAGTGGGATTTCTGGCCTTCTTAATGTGTTTGGGATCATCCACAGTATGGCAAGAATCACTTAACTAAGTAAAAAAAGTCCATCATTACCTAATTACAAAACATATATCTGGTTTGTTTAACTCTTTTTTTTGTTTACTGCACAATTCCATGTGTTCCTTCATCATTTTGTTTGGTTTCAATATTAATCTACAATGTAGAAAATAATAAAAACAAACAAAAAAAAACCCTTGAATGAGAACGTGTGTCCAAACTTTTGACTGGTAGTGTAAGTAGTGAATGATAATATTCATCTTGACATGTGGGGAATGCTGTATAAATGTTTTGATGAAAGATTGTACATCACTGTTCAAGCAATTTTAAGCAAAAATACTGCTGTAAATACAGCTCCGGGAAAAAATATATGCAAAACTGTCCAGTTTCTCAGATTTGATCTTTTATAGGTGCAAGTATTGAACTGAACAGCTTTGCTTTAGTTGCTGGCAATATTTCTCCTAATTTACAAATAAAAATGTTCTTTAAAGCATAATTTTAAAGGAAATGACTAAACATCAAAATAAGAGAAATTATGCAGTGTTTACAGAGTTTGAATAATTCAGTCTTAAACAAAAAGGCAATTATTACCTTTGATGTATTTCTAGTAGTGTTTTTCAGTCCAACTGGTCAAGAGGAGAGTGTTGATTACAGCAGTGTTTTTTTTTTCCTGGAGCTGTACACTGCTATATTATAATGATTGTAAATGAATATTAACATCCACATCATTTACTTATCGAGGCAATTTGTTATTTGTCATTTTTTATCAGAAATGACACAAGACCCTTTTGGAATGTTTACTACTTTTTACCATTTAAACTGCTTGTTCATTTTATCTGGTGAATCAGGAAGAACAAGAAGCAAAATCAAGAAACTTGACCTAAAGGATAGAGCCAATAGGTGAAGAACTTCTGTACACTTCTATTATAAAATGTATTAAATAAAATATTGTATTTTTTCAAGAATGGCACAAGACGTTTAAAAAAAAAAAGAAGCCATAATTCATTAGTTAAGATTGAATTGTTTTTTTTTTTTAAAAAAAAAGCCATTGAAATGAAAAAACACACAATTCAGAGTCAGTCAGAGTCCAAATTGTTCTCAACAGTGGGGATATGAGCCAGACATCCTCAGTAATATCTCTTAACAGCTTCCTTATGGAAAGCCATAACACAAAATGGTTATAAATATATTCCCTGACTCCAGAGACATTGTGTTGAGAGAAGCGTTTGACCTAAAATATGTTTTTAATATACATTCATGGCAGAGAGGTGCATTCAGGACACTGTATGAAAAAACAAATCAAAAACGCCCACAATGTTTACATTAAAGGCATACAGTGAACATGTATATTCACTGGTCAGATAGTAAATCAAATGATTGTGTTTGAGTCATAGATATTGTGACTCCTAATCCTTTACAATACCAAGAAGAAATCTGAGTGGCTTTGGTTCTCTACAATACACTATCACATCAAAACTCTATACTGCTGAATTTAGCAGACAGTTTGAGTTCCAACTGAATTCAAGATTAAAAACGATACTTTGGTGAAACCAGATTCTGGTCTTCTGTCAGACAATGAATTTTTATTCCTAATCACTAACATCCAGCTATCTGCCTTGGAATCATCCCACCACCCAGCAGCCCTCATCCCTCCACATCACAGTCCAGTAACTGGCAGCTCATACTACCAATCACGAAGCCTGTTAAGCAGGACAAATGATTGGGTTCAATCTAACAATGGTGCAAAATTGCTCCCGTCTCGAGCTGCATTTTGGTTCAAGTATTACTGCGGGCACCATGATACTGGCTGAAGTCTTTCACACCTGTTCGGTTGCTTTTCTCGTTTTTAGTATTCCAGCTATTCCTCAGTCCAAGCCAAAGCCATGGCAAGCACATAAATCACTCATCAGTCCAGTGGAGACTGAAGTTAGAGGTAAAAAAAAAGAGTCTGCAGAATATAGAGAGGGGAGATTTAAAAAGATGATACAGAAATATTGTCTGGTGCACTGAAGTCTGGATCAGTTTGAGTCACACTCTAAGAACTTTAGACTGGCAAAGTAAGTCTGTAGAGAGAACATCTTGTGATTGCACTTCTTTTTCTTTTTTCCTCTTTTTTCTTCTTGTTCTTGTTCTTCTTCTTTTTTTTTTGGTCCTTCGCCAGCCTGTGTTTCCAGCCAAGATAGGGAAAAAGGAGAGTTGTCTAAACCTGGTAGACAGCACAGAATGTGTGAATTGACAGGTATTCCATTGCCTGCCAAAATCAGCTGTCTGAATCTTCTGCCATCGCAAGATATGCCTTAAATAATTCAGTGAGCAGATACGCATTCAGCGACACGCTCGCTGTAAAGTCAATTACATGGATTCAATTTTCTGTTCTGTAGATAGCATAGCAGGATGGGAAACTGTTGCCAAGGATTCAAGTTAACAAGGCTAATTCCATATTAATAAAATATCCAAGTTAACTTAGCAATAAGCCCCTTGGCCGAAAAAAATAGCCATATCCATCTTTTCTCTTCTGATAATTTCTTAAGCGTCCTCTTGTCTTAAGAACAGCATCAATACTGCCACAGAAAATAATACACCAAACTCTTAAGAGATTTCCATTTCAGCCCACTGTTCTACTGACTTGTCTGTATGGGACTGTTTTAATAGACATAATGGAGCACCGGGACACGAGACCTCAGTTCCAATTCTTAATGAGGAACCGCAGGTGTAATGCTGTAATAGGCTCACAGGAACATTTCCATGAATTGTTCCCACAGTTCATGGAAGGGTCAGAATGGACAACAACTCCCTCAAGAGACTGGTATAATTCTCACCTGACAGGAGTGATAGTGTTATTAGGGCAAGGGGAAACGTTAAAAGAAATGATGGAAGCAAGAAACGTTCTGTCCAATTAGATGACCATAATAAAGAGCTTTTTTAGAACAAGGGCATTTTACAAGAAAACCACCTATAACAGTCCTTATTTAAAGTATTCTTGGTATTGTAGTTACAGCTATAACACATTCAGTGTTTTTATTTTTCTTTTAAAAGAAGGAAAACAGCTTCACCATACAACCTTCCCATACTGTTTCCCTTATGTTCTGAACAGTTTATACACACAACAGTTTATACACTAGCAAATGCCCAACAGAGACAAAACTGTGTCCATAATTTAGCTTCTTCATAATGCAGCAAAGAATTGGCTTTCTGCCTCCTTCTGATTTAATTTCACTCTTCAATTCCACATGCTGATACGCTTTACTGCCTAATGTGAACAGGCATATTCTGGTCTGGGGGCAGAAGTTAACGAGTTTCTCGTCAGAGAGACACACTTCGGGGTTGAAGACTTTTCAGAAATTAAGCTTGTTGACCCAAGTACAGTATCAGTGTGATACCACTTTCCTAGTTCAGCCACTGTAGGAATAGGTTTTACACATACATACTATCCAACCACACACACTTTATCTACATAAACCTCTGGAGGTGAATCACATGAGTGGTCCATGCATTGGCTGGCAATGCAGCGCTTTAGAACACCTGCCTGCCTCCTCACAGGATCCACACATGCTGGACCCAGATGAGAACATTGCGAATTGAACGCCAGCGGATAAAAGAGACTCCACTGTAGGATTAGCAGCCATTTTGCATGCCTTGATTATGCACTCTGGAATGTTACACCCCCAAGCTCGCAATCTTTAACAATCTTAGAGAAACTAAAACCAAAAATATTCTGCACACAGGAGCATGCAAGTATGTTTTATTCATCTTTTCCAAGGTAAAACACAAACTCAGTGCATCCATATGGAGGAAAAAACAATACCAGTGAAAACAGCAGTTCATGAATGATTCCTGGCTGGAAGCATGGTGGAGAATATTTACCTTTCATGAGGACTGTTTAAACTTTAAAAAGGGTTTTCTCACACTCTCATGTCTCATTTAACTTTCTACAAAAAAAACAAAACATCCAGTGCAAGATTCTTAAGGAAACCAAATAAGTTCTGCTTTGGCATGGGAGGATATTATTTTGGGGGGCATAAAGTGCAATGTTTGTGGTTATAGGGACAAAACGATATACAATAAAATTGTGGGTTTCAGGATTTTCAATTTTATTATCAGGATTTTCAATTTTATTACTGAAAATTATTTTGTTGCTATTATTTTTACTTATAGTAAAAACATGTTTGTCCCCACACAGGGTGAGGGCATAGGGTTGGAGTATGTTTCTGGTGGACCAAACTAAGGACCCCCTGGGCCAACACTGGCCCCTGAGTTCACTTTTGAGTAGCACTTTTCTATGGCAACCTCAGGGTGTAAGTGTGTTTCTCTGTATGTTTGCCATGTAATGGATTTCCATTAATATGTTCCAGCACCACCCACTCCACTGGTCAGGATAAGACCCTCAGATAACACTAGGTGGGACATTCTTATGAAAGGTCTGTTGCATTGCATTTTTTTTTATGTTTCTTAGTCACGTTTTGCTGATTCAGAAAATCATTTTTTCTACCTTTAATAGTTCTAGAGATAAACAAAACTTTATGTATATTTTTCATTATAAGGTTGTTGTAATACTATTATTATATTCATATTAGGAGTGTGTCTCACGCTCAGTGCGTGAGAGTTGGGAATCCTGTTATCTACATGTACAACAAACAAACAAATTAATATTTAAAAAGCTATAAGTGTAACACAAGATCATGTCAGCCAAGCTGCCAAGATTAATTTTTTCTAAAAATGACACTGAAGCTACATGAAAATAAACTTTACCACCAAAATCAGTGCCAAGATTGTATAAGAAATACTACAAAATGTAATGAAACAAATTTTTATTGCCTGGTGTGGTGAATGAATGAATGAATGAATGAATGCATGCATGTTATTTGTCATTGCTCAAAACCCCTTTTTTAAGAGTGTATGCAAATATCAGTATAACACATAGCACTGTATCATAACAAATGTCACACTAAACACCAACTGGCACCACAGGGACATCCCCCATCACCTTCATTTGCATTTTACATAATGAATGGTAGCTCAGCAGCAACTTTCCGTGATGGTAAGAAATTAGCAATATGCACTATGAGGTTCAAATCATGATCTCACAGTCCCACCCACATTCTCTGGAAACCAGAGGGCAAGAACAAAGTCAACAGCTCAGCTTATTACATTAACTGAGAGAACCATAGCTTCAGTGCCTGAAAAAAGCATATGATGGTAATACATACATATATATATATATATATATATATATA
>JBBPDE010000001.1:35470962-35488875 GCA_037974605.1 Nannopetersius ansorgii
GAGAGAGAGAGAGAGAGAGAGAGAGAGAGAGAGAGAGAGAGAGAGAGGAGGAGGGCACCTGTGGTATTTAAGCAACATTTTTAACAAATAATGCTGCCAGAAAGGTTCTTTCAAGCAATGCCAAAGAACAAAAATAAATTGGTTGGCTGAATAATCTTCCAATTGATGTTTCTTTTGAGAAACATTTTTGTAAATCTATGAAGAAGCTTTTTTCTAAGTTGAAAGCACCTCCACATAATGTAAAAGTTAATAAAAGAGAAGTTAATAACCTTTATATTATCTGTCTTTAAAGGGTTGTTCACAAAATTATAAAACTGCTTTTATAACATGGTTTACTCTCCTACGGAACCAAAAATGATCCCTCTGTGGCATCGCTCAAAGAACCAATTGTGACACATTTTTGCCACCATTGATGTGATTCAGCCGTATCTCCAGACAAGAGAGAACGATTATCTGCATTTCATCCCACACAACTGACATCTCCCGACCTCTATTTATCTTCTCCTTCTAGAGCCCAAAAAGCCACACTCTCATTCACTCGGAGCCCATAATAACTCGCTGTAAGCCAGGCCTCCCTGGCTGCCTGCTTTAATTGTTTAATACATTTTACTCAGTTAAGCGTGAATTCATTTTAATTGAACTAAAAAGCAATTTTCTTAATTGAAATGAAGTGGGGGAGGGGATACTAGATTAACAAGGTTAAAGGAGAAGGCCGATCCTGCTTCTGTCTTGACTTCTATGCTCCCTTTTGTTTATTTTTGCTTGTTTTGTTCTTATTTTCTTAATATCTTTCACAGAATGAAGGAATTAATGTTGCATATATTCTAACAGCTTGGGACCCAAAGGTCTATGCTTTCTGAAAATGAAAAAAAAAAAACATTGAAGCAATGTTTACTTTTTTAAAGGACCCATATCATGGAAAGCTGAGTTCTACAGCCTTTTATGAATATTAAAAAAATTGAATATAGGATGTAAACATTGTTTTTGCAGCTTTCTTTCCATACACAGACATGGAATGGGCTAGAAAGTCAACAGTAAACTTATAAAATGTTAACAGACACCAAGCACATTCCCAGCCCCATTAAAAGCGAGCACTGCTTTCGAACATGTCACAGTAATCTACGGCTATGAATAGATCCGCTTCATGCCGATATCTCTCTGAAATGAACTCTGCTAGAGAAACACCGAAGAAACTTGAGTTTGTCGCACTTGAGTGTCCGCAAATATTAGACGAAGTGGTTACATAAAACCAACATTTGTTTTTCTTTCCAGTTCTGGTATCATCGGTTGCCAAAGGAGGTCACTAGGAGGAACCTCTGAACCATGGAGGACCTTCGCAGAACATGAAGAAACAGTGCTGGGAAGAAGGAGAAACTGCTCGCATCTAAGACAGCAGCCTGACACAGTTTTAATAATGAGTTTAAACAATCATCTTGCTGATTATGTAAACGTTCATAGCTGCGGGAATGCGATGTGTGTCCTCCTAATTTAATTAGTCCTGTTTTAAATGATGCACAAATGAACACAAAACCATTTCCAGCTGTTTGGAAGGAGAACAAAAATGACAGTCTTTCCCACAGTCACAACAACTCGTCACTGAAGGAGCTCAATATTACTGAGGGCTAATGAAGGGCTCATCCAGAGTTTTAACTCGGGTGTCTCTCAAGAGCGGAATGTAACCGATGCTTTGGACAATCATCTGTCAAAGGACAAAGGTCCATGATGGCAGGGACAATGCATGAGGAGGTTATGGACCTGCTACCCCTGCCGTCTTGTGTTTAGGAATGTGACACACATTGGCCTGGCACTCTGAATGATTTAGGCAACGTTAATAATTTAGCTTTCCCCCGGTCTAATTAGATAAGTGCAAGAGGTTGAGGGGGTGGTGTGTGTATGTGGAGGCATGAGACAGGTGAGGAGATACCTCACTGTTGTAGCCATTGGAGTATTGTATGGAGTGTTGTACAAAACTCTGTTGAGTTTGACACTCCAGGGCCAAAAAACAGCCTCTTACCCTCAACAGAATCAGTCAGCCCATACATATTTGCTGCCCAAGGCTTCCCTTTGTTAGTTTTGCAACTGAGCTATGAGGCTAGTTAATAAGCGATGTTAACTTAGAAGGAAAATTTATAGCCCATTACCATCACAGAAACAGAAACGGCATGCCTAAACAACCACACTCTTGCTTGAAACCACATCAAGTTGTTAAGTCATTTCAAATAGATTTGTTTATGTGGCTTGTGACAATGTATGACGCAGTACCATAATAACGGACAAAAGGAAAAGTGCAGAGCAATAACAATAGCAGTTATCAAAGGACATTTTTCCATTGCACATGAACTAACCCAAATGAGAACCAGTGGAACTTATGATTTCAATCTAGGTCACTTTCCTAAACTGTCATAATAAGTTTGATTAACAGAGGAATTTTCTTTTTAGACTATTTGGCCACAGTAAAGCATCTTATATGGCTTTTTTACCATAATTACCCTAGTTTCTTTAACTTATTGGCTAAAACGAAACAATGCACTGTACTGTTCTGTGCACACACTCTGAAGTGTCTACATGTACACAGTTTTATTGTATATTTGCGGAAATATGAGCAAAAACAATATTCAGTGTTGGTGTAAGCTTTCTAACTAGCTTGTCAGCTTTGCTAATATATTTCAAAGTAATAAATCTTAAGATAGCAACAGACACTTCAATATACCATTGTTTTATGTGTGGTTTTACTGTGGTGTACATGGCTGAGTAATAGTGTTTGGTTACTTAGTCGGGAAAAAATTATTGTCATTGACTTTGGCTGCTGCTACCAAATTGCAAAACCCTAAAAAAATGGATTTTATGGTACTGGACTAATGGATAAAACGCAGTTCCAGTTTTTGGTGACCAGGGTTCTAGAATAGTTTTGTCCACATTACAGATTTCCGCATTACAGCATGAAATACACCACACAGTGTACAGTGGTATGGCAGAAACCACATATGTAAGTCTGACATCACTTGGGAATTCAAAGATACCAAATGCATGACGACACTAAATATCTGTAATTGTTTTTTCTTAAAACTTCCTCTTAATGCATCAGAATAGCAGTGACCATGTTTGCCATTAAATGTTCTGGGAGCAAGAACATAAGGTAACATAAGATAAAGAAAGAGCGATACTATATGGTCCCTCATCGTTCTTCTTTCATCACATGCACACAAACAAGAAGAGCTTGTCTCTGGGCTGTCGGCTCAGTGAGTGTGGAGCTGATGAGGGGGCTCTATAACTTGGTCCAGAAGACGCCGTACAGTCGCCTCCCTGGGCTCAGCTCTCCTGGCAGCAGCTCTTCCCCCTCACGAAACTGAACCTCCTCACCACTCAGAGGGAGAAGCGTCACCCCTCCATGGCCTTCTCCGCTTCCCCCTCGCTGCAGAGCGGCACCAGGGCAGCGCTGGCCTCCTGAAGCAGCGGCACGGAGCCGCTCTTATCTAACCTACTGGCTCTTCTCCCATAAACACTGCACATTACTTCACAGTGGCAGCGGCCAACCAAGAGACCTTCAACCCCCCTCACAGAAAAGAGAAGCTAGCATGAAACACTGCACGGTTTTTATCCAGGGAGCCAGAGACCAACTGTGTGGAAAGTGTTATGATTGCAAGGTCTGGATTGCATAAATGCATCCGTTCCCATGAAGCCGTGTTTTTGCAAATGTGATCCTCAGAGTACACAAGACAAGCACAAAAGTTCGCAGTGTAAATCAGTTGAGATGAAATGTATTTTTCACATATTTTATGTGTACATTCTCATACATTCTCATTTTCGATTCAGCTATTTCAGGACGTTTCCAGTGCGAATACAGGGGGTGAACTTTTGTAATGATTGTAGAAAAGCATTTTCTCATGCAAGATCATCATGCAAGATGCCAAGTATGAGCTAAAGCAGTGGTCACCAAATCTGGTCCTGGAGATCTACCTTCCAAATCACACCTGAAACAGCTAAATAATGTTTTCAGAAGTCCCTGAGTTGGACGAAGAAGGCAGCATGTTAGGTGCAGGTTGGAACAAAACATAAGAAAGGTTGATCTAGAGAAGGAGGGGTGGTGACCCCTAAGCTAGAGGGGTGCAAATCAATATACAGTTACCCTCCGTGAAAAACCTTGTTGTTGAAAAGATATGTGTAAAAAGATGCCTAAAATGCCTACTTTTATAGTGTAATCCCTAAATATGCCCCCAAATATGCTGCCAGAACACTTTAATGCCATTACCCTTAATGAAAATGTAAAGGTAAACCCATATTCAAATTTAAATTCCCCCGAGAAATGCAACTTTTGGGACAAAAGTTTTCGGACACCACAGCAAGGTGAATGGTTTTCGGAGAATAAAACCTGATCTACTCTGGCTAAAAATACAAATGAGGAAAGGTCTCCTGGAGATCTACCAAGCTGTGGAGTGTCTGAGCGCTTTCCCTGCCAAGATATGCAACTCGGAAGGTCATGAGACAAAAATATTGGGACACTGCGGCGAGGTGAACGGACCCTCTTGTGTGAAATTTTTTTCAAAAAAGCAAAAAAAGGTGGAGGTTATTTGCAGTTTCTGTGTTATTGTGGGGATTTACACGGTTCTCAAAAAGAATCCAGGTGTGACTGAATCTGCGACTCCTGATCAGTGTAAAACTGGGGGATTACTGTAAATATATTCAGTTCAATTCAGAGCAACATTAAGAGAACTTTTTGCAAAAGTTACAAAAAACTGCCGCCTCAAACTAATTCCTTAGACCTTCCACAGATACAGAGGTCTGAGGCCCCGGATTCTACTCTCTGAATTTCATCCCGACCAGCATTTCATACCTTTTCACAAGAGTATCATAGAAGATAAACATGAATTACAGTAATTCGTAAACTGATATCCACCCTCCATATTTTAAACACCCTCATGTTACAGAGAAAGCTGCCTTAAACACCAAACACAAGGATTTGGTGCCTGATAGTGTGAATGTAAGGTGACAGACCCATAATCAGCTCAGTCACCGGAAACATTCCAGATTTTTTCGTACACACAAATACACAATAACACACACACACACATAAGATACTTTGAATATTTAGGTCTGTTAAGAATGGATCTGACTGCACTAGATTAGTTTGTTTTGGTATCACGTAATGTCAGGCCACTGGGAAATCTCTCTGCACTCCCAATGGAGGCCTGTCAAAATCAGATTCAGTTTTGTCTAACCAAGCCACATATGAGGAATTTGGTGAGTGCAAAAATGTATGACATGAAACATGCTGTACTGAACATACCAGACGACTAAGTAAGACTATTAACTAATGTTCAAGAGGAAACCAGTGATTAAGTAATTTTATATACTTATAATGCGTACATGGTAGATTTTAATTACAAAATATACACCAAAAGTATTCTGAACTCCAGCATTTTATGTTAGAATTTATTTACAGTATATAAGTTATCTGCCTTTGATCACCATCAGACATTATTAAAGAATCTACTATTAGATCAGCTCTTTATTGATCTAGACACATAAAAAAATGCTTAATTTTTGGTATCTATGTACAATTTATTTGACATCTGCTCTATGAAGCAAATATGTAAGTTACAGATATGTGGTTAGAAGACTGAGGATTTAGATTTTAGGCCCACATACAAGTTCATAATGACATACATGAGTTTAAGAGGGTTAATTTTATGTTGTCTTTAAACTATAGCTAAAACTCCTTGTTAGTGCAATGATCAATAGGTAATATATTGCCTTGTTATAGCTACTTCACATGTGAGAGGCTCATGAAAGTGACACAAAGGTAAAGAGTAAAGGTTTTATCTGATCCTGTTTAAACATTATTTCATTCTACCTGTCTTCTCCTTTTCTAGGCTGTGGTCATATAACACTAATAGTGTACTTTAGGCTGAATGTAATTTATGAATCTTATCAAATCTAATGAGAAACAAATGACCAAGAAGATGTAGATAACAACAGAATAAATATTGCCTCAGGTCAGATGCTATCTCAAAGACAAACTATCAAACATTCCACCAGAAACTGCATGTTCTGGTCAATCTGAAAGCAGCTTTTTCCTCAACTGTACGGTACCATAGTGTCCTCACTTCCAAATGGCATGTAGAAACAAAAGGGAAAGCTAAGTAATGGGAGTCAGGCCTCCTCCCACATTTAGCAGAGATAACTATGACCATACCATCTTGTTGGGATGGAATGCTATTTACATTCTCTGGAGAATAGGTCGTATATAGCTGTGTATATATTAGGCCTATCATACGTCTGAACCAGATAAAGTCTTAAGACCCAACTCCCTTGGAACCAGAAGCTCAAGCTAAGAAGTAGACAGAATGATAATTCCACAAGTAACCTTAAACATTGCTTGTGGCTTCAGAGGAACATGCAGACATTTGTGAGTTCAACGAGGACAATAAGACATCCAAATATTTTCCATGCTTCATTGCTGTAAGTTCTGAACTCTGGCAAACATGTTCTGAAAGCTCACCTCAATGTTTCCATGCAGCGTTCTCAGGGCCTTTAAATTCCGAAGGTGGCGTTTCGCAGACGCTTCCTGCTGACAGCAACCATGCACAACACAAACACACAACCGCTACCCTCCCACATATTCCGGCACTGCTATACAACCACAGCAGGCAGGCATGCCTTGAGAGTGATGCTTAAGGCTTACAGACAACGAAAGACTTTACTCACATCTGTTTCTTTATGACTGGTTAAATTTGACATGCTTTATTCAAATAGAGGCGGACTACTATTCTGGCAGCAGATTAGAGGGGAATTCCACTTTTTTTTCCAAATAGTCTGCATATTTCAGTTCTGAAGATGTGAACAAAGTATGAAACTAAGACGGTTAGAAATGTACAGTTTCTGTTTTTTGATAGTGGTGGTGCTAGGAACCAGGGGTTGTGATGTTCGCAATGTTGAACACTCCTATCACCATTACTATAAACAACTCAGACTTCTTCTGTTTGTCTAGTACAGATTATTTCACACCACACCACTCTGAGAGAATCTGATCACATCTTAGCCATTGTTTTATGCAGAAGGGTTTAAAAAAAAATCACTGAAATTCAGCTCTAAACATGTTGTGCTATTGTTCACAACTTAGACTGATGAGTAACTGCTATGAAACACAATGAAACCAGATTTGTTTGGAGGTGGTTGATGTATTGTGATAGTCTATGGTTGAATGATTGTGATGGGGGGAGGGGAGCAAGAATTATGCTTGGACCCACATAACTACATCAAACCGTTCCACAGTTTATCTCCCATCAGCTCATTAAGAAGCCTTTTCTGAGTTAAAGAGGGTGTGTTAGAGCAGGGGAAGCATCACAATGTGTAAAGCAGTAGTAATAGACAGTCAGGTCTGATTTGGGGAAATCTGCAAGCATTCAGTGTCACTAAATGTTAGATTTTAATGCAGTTTTGACCACATAAAGTTTTTGTACTGAAGCAAATAATAGGTAAGCAGGCCATGTAGTGAGGGTACTTTTCTCATCCTGCTCCTCTGGACTCTTTATCAGACAAAACTGACAACTAGCCAAGAGGCCTATGAAGTCTGTCTCTACAAATTAGCTCGTGACACAAGCTGTTCCAGAGGACTCAACATTTCCTTTCTCTTTAAGAGCATAACACTGGGGGAAAGGGGGTAAAAAGAAAATATCCTGGAGAAAACGACCCCCAACCAACCCTGCTAAAGACCTCGCCCCTGAACTCCTCCGCTCGCCTTTCCCCAGATGCTTTTCTACGAGGAGGAAAAAAAAACCTGAAGTGTGCCATCTGTTTTACCCCTATTCAAATGCAGTAGCTGGAGCAGCGGAGTGATCAGTGTTATGTTAGAGCAAACATAGCAATTAAGCTAATTAAGTTCCCGCAGATTCCCTTTGATTTATGGCAGTCGGAGGAAGACGGTTGCAGGAAACACGGATTCTCTCCCTCTGCTGTGCCGCGATGATGATGATGGTGATGATGATGATGATGATGACGGGGCTTTAACAGAGGTGGGAGTAAATGGCTCCTCGGGCGGCTGTCACCAGCCGAAGGCCGGCACGGGACGAGCAGCCATGATGACAGGGCCACGGTCCCGTGTCAACTCGCTGACCTCAGCTGTCAATCACACATCGAGGCCTCTAGAGTGAGCATACTGTGAGACAGTGAGAGACAGAAAACCACAACAAAACAAGAATAAGGGGTGAAAGAGAGATGGGAAATGGGGGGGAATGAAAGGAGATAGGCTGAGACGGCATCCTCGCCCGCTAATGTATGTCCAAAAGTAACACCCTCTTAAATCAAAACACTTGACGAAAGTGTCACAATTCATTTGCTGCCTCGGGGGAGCTCCGATGACCTCAAGTCTGGAGGTCGAAAAGAACGACTGGGAGAAGTAAATTGCTTTTCCGCCATGCACGTCGTAGACTACAGCACGTCTGCAGCCAAAAACGCTGTGAGCGAGATTTTCCTCGAGTCTCTCTCTCCCCTGTACTCTTAATCAAGTTTGCTACATTGAAAAAAAAACACCTTTGCCTTCTGTTCGGCGTGCCCTGCTAGGTGGCCTCCAGCTGATAATGGTTCTCCAAGGCTGCAGAGACTGCAGACAGGTCGGTTCCGGCACACACAGGGCTGTGCTGGAGAACCATCCCACAGGCAGGAGTCCTGTGAAGGGCACAGCAGAGGGGATGCATAAGGCAACTGGGTCAATCCCACGGAGCTGAGGGGAGAAATCTACACCGTAAAGTACATATGGCTGTGCTGCTCACCTTGCAAGTTCATACACATGCTCTGGTGGTAAAAGGTATATATAGAAATGTATACAGCTCTGGATAAAAATAAGAGAACACTGCCATTTACGTTTCTATGAGGATGACAACCATTCCGTGCCAGTGTCTGTTAAATTCCTACACAAGCACCACATTCTGCTTCATGAGGTACTGATTAGATCACCTGAATCAAACCTAATTCAATGAGGAAAAGTATAAAAATACTGCTGTAATCAGCACTCTCCTCTTTCAATGTGACCAGCTTGATGGCAAAACACTACTAATAGTATGTCAAAGGTGCTTGCCATTGATTTTTTCTTTGAATTATTCAAGTTCTGTAAACACTGCATCAATTCTCTTGCTTTGATGTTTTGTCATTTCCTTTAAAATCCTGCTTTAAAGAACAATTTTTTTAGTTGGAAATTCGAAGAAATAGTGATCAGTTGTTATAAACGAAGCCAAAGCTGTTCAGTTCAATACTTGCACCTATAAAAGCTCTGAGAACCTCGACATTTTTGCAGTGGTCTTCTATTTTTTCCAAAGCTGTAAATATGTATAAAATCAAAGGTAAAGAAAGAGGTTAGTGGAGATATATCAGTATGCAGGGACATCAGAAGTGCTTTTAATTGGGATGGGGAGGCTCATGAACGAGGGGGGGTGTTGATATCTGTAGTGTAGGTTGCACACACTGCACTCGACTGAACGAAGAAAAAAAACTCGTTAAGGCCATTTCAACCACTCCTAGAATAATCAGTTTCCTCCGGGATCAGTAAAGTGCTTCTTATAAACCTTTATCACTGGCAATAACAAAGGAATGAAGAAGTTGAAGAAGTTGAATGAAGAGTTATCATTGTGCATCATCTTGTTTAACTCAAAAAATAAATACTCTTACTGTTTTTGCCATTTTTTAACAACATTTGCATTTTGATATTGATATATAAACAAACAGAATAGAGCTGAATTGCAGACTGTGGGCTGAGTGGCGCAAGCTCGATCCAAATCAGGAAGGACTTTTTTGACCCCCAGTAATGCAGGACAAGTCTTTCATAGGGGATGGAAATAAGTTAAAATGTAAAAATAATGTAAACATGAATGCAAATGCAAACTTACGACTAATGAATAAATGAAACAATTGGATTTAAATGGCCTGACAAAATAATAGGTTTAGACATTTAAGTGCCGGCTTTATTTTAAGTATGAAGGCAAGTAGCGAATTTGGAAATGTTTTTCAGTGTTGTGAGGTCAAACACCTCTGTCCTGAATAGAAGTGCAGCAGAGAGCTCTCTGAAGGGCAGTGCTGCGTGGACGGCGCCAGGGCCAGCGGTTGGTGGGCAGCGAGCAGCCTGCCCATAGCTGTACCCTGTGAGATGCCTTGCCACAAACACACGCATAAACACACATACACATGCTCATCCTGCTCAGCGTGAACACACAGATGTGGGTCATCAGACATCTGCTTCCCCACTGCCGCCCATATTCGTTTTAATAACCACTCCCATAATCATGCGGATTATTGGAATATTAGCGAGCAGCCTCGAAGTGGCAGGCCAGGCCCTGGCTCTGATGAAGGTATAGTGCAGGGCACCATATGGTCCAGAAGGTCAGGCTTTTCTCCAGCTCCACAAACAGTGAGATTCAACAAGAAAAACATACACACACACAACCACACACACACACACACACACACACACACACACACACACACACACACACACACATACAAAGATTTGCAGGATAAACAGGGACCAACCATAAATAATATTGAAAAAGCAGAGAGCAGGGAATAACTAAAAGACTACAAATATTACAGATATTCATACAGCAGTGGTTCAATATCGTCCCTCAGCTCTGAGAGTTTATATTGCTTTGCTAATTGTTTTTTATTGCATGCTTCCAAATATTATGATGAAAAATTACCTCCCATAAATGTTCATAGGGCACAGAACAAAGAAAAAAATTTTTTATAGAAAATCTAATGTCTGACTAATCAAGCAAACATTTTCTAGCAATTGTTCTGAGGAACAGACCGCATGTAATTATAACCAAGTACCTGCTATTTGGGTGAAAAAAAAACTCTGGAAGACCATTTCTACCACTCCTTCAAAAATCTCTTAAAAGTCTTTAGTAAAGGATGTACTTTTATGCTTAATGAAACATTGCTGTTTATATTTAAGTGTTTGAATATCACCAAAATTCAAAAGACAAGATTTAAAAGACAACGGTCGATTTAATTTAATTTAATTTAAGAACAGGGATCATTTTGCCCTGTTTATTTTAATATCATCAAACAATAGACTGCAGGTTGTAGTAGAATTGGGTCGTTTTGACGCTTAACATGTCAGGTCAGCACCACCACACTGCAGACTGGCCTGCATACTGCTAAAGCCCAGATTAGTGCTGATAGTCATCAGAGACAGATATGCATTTTATAAAGTCTATGTAGACATAAAAATAAACATCAAAATAAACTTTACTTGATTTACAAGTGGTAAATAAAGACCAGAGGTATGAACACTTACAGCAGGTACAAAAGTCACCTACAAACCTTCAGTTAACGCATTCATGAGGTACATGGTATCAAACAAGAAAGAGTGGACCCATCAAGCTCAGGACAAAAGAAATGTTAAGCAATGAGACAGCAATGGTGGTATATTGTATTCTTTTCCAATGTATAATTCTACACAGGATGTAATTCTACTAAAGCTTTTAGAAAATGTCATTTGTGGAAGAATTACATACACATTTTAAGCACAGGTTTGCCACCATCCATGATTTACTTAAAGTAAGTAAGTAAAGTGGCCAACACACCACAGCACAGCACACAGTGTGAACAATGTAAAATTCTTTCTTTGCATTTAACCCATTCATCAAGTGAAGCAGTGCACAGCCAGCAAGGCAGCGCCTGGGGAGCAGTGTGTGAGGACCTTGCTCAAGGGTACCTCAGTGGTACCACTAGCAGTCCTGGGATTCAAACCCACAACCTTCCGAGCACAGGGGCCAACAGCCGTCACCAGCTACCCCAAACACTCTCCATATAGCATCCAGTGTGGGTGATCAGGCTGCTCCTAAAATCATAAAATCTAACAGAATCCAGTCTATTTCATATACTGACTTTCATCCAATAAAACCATTTATATTCCAAGAATGGGTTTGACTGAATGAGATTAGCAGGATGAGTAATGTAGGATAAGTAAAGTGGCCAACACACACCGTGATACCTGAGATTAGCTGAACTGACACCGATCTGCACTAGACTGCACTGTGAGCACAGCCACTAGTCCATTGGGTGCAGCAAGAAGTCAAGCTACTGATCCAGCAGTTAAGGTGGCACAATCTGATTTGTGCCTGAAACATAGGCCCATTTAGCCCCAGTCATGAAGACACAGATGAAACAAAGGGGAGCAGTCCTTTTTTTTTTTCATTTCAACCTTGTCAGTTAGTACACAGGCAGTTAAATGGTGGAATACACTTGATGTTTGTACATGATTGTAGAACTCATTTGCACAAGTACAGGAAAAGGTGATTCCTGGGATTGGGGAATGGAATTAGTGGCTATGTGGAAAACAAAATACCTGAAGTGGGAGCAAACAAATACCTAATCTTTTACAAATTTAATTAATGCATTGTGTTCGAATTATGCCAGTTCAGTAAGACACCTTCATGGCCGTATTGTGCCACCACCGCACACCTCAATTAGAGCCACGCTGATCTACAACATGACTCATTAAGCCTCCTCTGATCACTCTGGCTTTCCCAAGAAAAATAATCCTGTCCTCCTACATAGTATATGCTCGCCCACACACCTTCACATCTTCCCTCTCTCTTTCTTGCTATCGTTTTCCCTCTCTCTCTCTCTCTCTCTCTCTCTCTCTCTCTCTCTCTCTCTCTCTCTCTCTCTTTTTTCTTTTTCATCCTAAGAGATCTATTTGTGGAAGTCATGGCCTGCTCGTGTTTATGGTCCTCAGTGGGCTTGTACCGCTGCCGTCATCGCTGCTGCCACCACAGCTGCATCTGCCGTCTCCATAGTGATGAGGTTTATTACTTAAACCCCTCCCCACTCCCCCAGCACACTTGCAGCTCTTGCTCTAATGGAAAGAGAAAGAAAAGGCGAGTGAAGTCTGCACTGCAGCAAGCTCTGGGCCTGAGGTCTTCAACTACACAGACATTGCGATAATTGCTGCTTATGTTCGCCATGTCTGTGGTATTTGCTTAAACATTTTGTAAAAAAAAAATAAGTTTCTTATGTACATTTATTGTATTTTTCTATTCTCATTGTATTGCATTCTTTTATTATGTATTAGGATTTTCCAATTATAATGAAAAGGAAACTTCATTCGATTTGCCATGACACATTAACACTGAGAATGAACCTCAAGGCTTATGCTTTAGAATATCTTCAAAACTCTTTGTCTACTTTGATATCATTGTTACTGGATTTTGTTTTTTATTAATTTGAAAACCAGCTGTTACTAAAACTCAGAATTTGATGTTGAATAGAACCAATAAAAATGTTTGAGAATGACACAAGAAAACATCCCAGGGTGGATGCCCCAACCACTATGCCACCAGCTGCCCCAGTTAACACTATATGCTATTAGAGTTCCCACATATGGAATTTTCATTTCATATTCCAAACAAAAACAAATGTAAGAACTGAAAACATACTATCGTAACAGTTTAAAAACACTCTAAAACAGTCTGTCTTTGAGAGCCTCTAATACGTTGAAATAGCTCATAATGTAAAAGTGGGTTAAATTGCCTGAGTTATGCACAAAAAGTCCCTGCAAGCTTTGGAAACTATTACTCAAGCTTCTTGTTAAGATGATCCAAACTTTAACCTTTCATCATGATGAAGGATGAAGGATGCGGTTTCAGTGATCATTTTTTTTGCCACCTTTAGATCTTTGCTGTAACAGCTGGTTGCATTATGTATATTTTACAACGTTAGAAAGACATGATCTCAGGCTAACTTATTAACATTAGAGTTCAAGTAAAATAACGTCAAATTACTTTCCTTTCTAAAATCCTGATATTCTTCAGGCTTACGTGTATAAAGCCTGTGCAAAAATTACTTTCATCTAATCTAATGAGCACATCAAGGCTGTAGTTTTCTTAATAAGGTTAACAGTGTCAATCTGAATCTTAGAAATGTAGGCTAATAAAAACACTAAATTCAACTGTTATATTTAAAAACACCCGTTTACATATACATATACATTTACATATATGTTAGATTACAGACTTTTAATGCGAATCCCTTTGGTGCTCTCATTGTAATTCATTCATAGTCAGTGCATTAGTAATTACAATTAATGTCATATTAATATTGTGTAACATTCTATACATAGATAGATAGATAGACGGACGGACAGATAGATAGACAGATGTATTTATATGTGTATATTTTAAATACCCAATGGGCTAGATAACTAGCTAACATGTGATTTAAAATTAAACCTCCTCAATTTACCTGATATACTCCATGCTTAGAGGTACAACGTCCTTGAACACAAAGACAAGGTAATTATGGTTTCAAGTAGGAAGCAGAACCATTTAATGAGTACGAAGGAAGCATTGTAGTAGTGCTAAGAAAAGGCTCATAAAAACACTTAAGTCAATGATTATGTCTGAAAACACCTATATCCAAAATATAATGTCATTCAATACTCTAATTAGAAATAATTACAGGCTTTTAAGGTGATATCAGTTAATTATGAGTACCTGCCCTTCCTATGATACTGGGGCTGTGCAAAACATACCTCAAGGATACAAAAGAGCTACATTTACTCCAAGTGCAACGTTTTTGTATGAAAAAAAGAGAATACGTTTTTTAGCACAGTGGAACCTTCACACCATGTCCAGCATTTTTGTTTTTTAATGACCTCTGAAAGAAAAAATAAGTGATTATCGTTTAAGCATCGCAAATAACGGCACACACACACATACACACACACACACACACACACACACACGCGGTGTACTGTAGTCAGTCCGTGAGCTGTACCCAAAGGCAAAAACATAGCTTCAATGTACACTGACCAAAAATATAAACACAAAATATAAACACAATATAAACCCATTTTCATGAGCTGAACTTAAAGATCTGAAACATTTTCTACATACACAAAAGACCTCTTGCTCTCAAATATTGTTCACAAATCTGTCTAAATCTGTGTTAGTGAGCACGTCTCCTTTGCCAAGATAATCCATCCCAACTCACAGGCGTGGCATATCAAGGTGCTGATTAGACAGTATGGATTTTGCAGGTGTGCCTTACACTGATTGTGAGCCATGCCTTCTCATCCAACATCAGTGTCTGACCTCACAAATACTCTACAGAATGAATGGGCACAGATTCCCACAGAAACTCCAAAATCTTGTGGACAGCCCAATTCGAATGCAATGTCATCAAAGACCTTGTGGGTGTAATGGTCAGGTGTCCCAATACTTTTGTGTGACTGTGTGTGTGTGTGTGAATAAACATTAAGAGGTAAGGACATCATGAGACATACATACACACACCCACACACACACACACACACACACATACACACCATGATTTTGGCTATCAGCAGCCCATGAGCACATGGACTGATCAGCCACAGGCTGAGAGGTAATGACATTTGCGAGAGCTTTTGACCTCTGTGAGCTGAACAGACAGGACTTATGGTCTTGCACGTGCACAGACACAAACACTAATACAGCACCTAAATGAATACTCCTTCATATACAGATAGAACTCTACACTGCATGGATGTAGACAGTCTCTGTAATTAACACTGTGGCATTAGTCAGTTTTCAAAGAGGAATCACCAGGCCAACAGGCCAGCACAAACCCCTTATTAAACACACACACACACACACACACACCTACCCTCCAAACTAGAGAGTGTGGAGCGGGTGTTAGTGAAAGGTAGATCCTACTTGGCTTTAGCTTAGCGTCTGCTGGGTCGGCAGCAGCAGGTTCGGAAATGGAGGGGGATCTGTTACGCAACATGTGAGATCCTGCTAATCTGCTTTGGCCGCCTGCTCCTCCTGGGCATCTCTGCCACGCGCAGAAGACACACACATACTCAAACACATGCACAAAAACACACACTCACACCCAGGTGTCACTAATGGGTTTAAAAGCAGTCTACGAAGAACCCCGTGGCTCAGCCATCCTGCAGTTACATGTGACTAGAGAAAAAAAAAATGGGGAAAGAAGGTTTGGAAGAGAAACCTCATTTAAGCATAATGCTTCCAAATAGTGCAGGCCAACATGTCGTCTAAACCCATGGACCAAAACTGGGGTCGGAAAATGACCTGTTTTAGCAGGCAGTGCTGAAGGGGTTCCATACACACACATACACACATAATAAAAATGCATTCATCAAAATAAATACAATCAGCAAAAATACACCAGATATACTTAATTGGGACAAAGTATATATAATGAACTTATACCTTTAGTATATTTTGATAAGTCTAGTTCTAAACTTTAACCACTTTGTGTTTTTATGAGCAATAAAAATGCACTTCTGTCATTATTTTACTTTGAAATGCTTAATTCTACAATACTTTAACCTGAGTAGCTATCACTATGAGGTGATAATATGCTACTGTGCAATATCATAAGAGGTTCTCTGAGAGGTTGATTAAAATAATATAGGTATGTTTAACATGTACTCACAGTAATTAAAATGCACAATGAAAAAGGATACTTTTGTGTTGAAAAAACGGTGAACCCACAGATGAAGAAATAACTCAATAAATACATAAGAATGGAATAAACAGCAGGTTTTCCATTTGTACTGTGTGAGGTTTAAGAGAAGCAGAACTAAACAGCCCAAACAAAAAATCAGTTTTAAGTTAATAAAACATTCTTCTAGCATAGAGAAAATCTGGGTTTCTGAACTTTATTCAAGCATATTTGAATGTCATACAATATCTGAAAAATATTGTTTGTGGATTTTATTGGTATTTTACAGCAGTACTAGTCGTATCATCTAATTGTATCATCTCACTTTGTTTTGCACTTTGTGTGACCTGTCTTCTTTCTCTCTCCACCTCCCTCCTGTCTCTATGGTGTCTGTATTTACAAATCCCTCCTTGATCTGGTTCAGGACATTAGCCTGGACACACAGGGTCAGCTGGACACGATGGCTAAGCTCTTTTATGACCGCATTACTCAGCATGCTAGCATATGCTAACCTCTCTCTCTCTCTCTGTCTCTCTTTCTTTTTCTCTTTCTTTCTCTCCAGGTGAGAAGCAAGCTGCTCGCTTCTTTAATACCTGTCACGTGGGCCCGGCACGGGGCGCCTTAACCGTGTCATTGATCTAAGAAGGCATGGGTGTGTAGACACACCCACACTAACACACAAAGGCAGTCGATTGGTTCAGTTGTCTTCTTGGCCTGAAAGCTAAGCGAAGCTAAGTTAGTAAACCAGCATTGCTCTCTTGCTAGCCAGCATTAGCAGCAAACTCCAGCCGGTAAGCAACCAGTTCCTCTGCACAGTTACCGCTGCCACAAGATAGAGTGTGTCTTTTTATAGTCGCTGTTTCCATTTTTCACAGATAACAGAAGATTGGCTAAAAGAGGACAAAGCTTCCACCGACAAGAGCCTTTTGTGGACTGACGAGAGCTATTGAGAAAAGACATCAAATATAATCCCCTCACCCCGATGATAAACAGCAAACACAAATTCAGTCATATTTCTGATTCTGATAAATGCTGATTTACAGCATTTATCAGACGCTTTTATCCAAGCATATTGATGATGCTCAACTTGTCAGCCCTCTTATACCTTATAACACAGGAACACCACGAACCAGACAGTTACCAGAAGTTCAGTGGTGGACCATTTACAGCAGTGGTCCCCAGCCCCCGGGCCGTGGGTCATGTGGTACCGGTCCGCCGGCTGCACAGAAAAAACAACATGGATGCTACCCGTGTTCTGTTGTCAGCTTGTTGTTATAAAAATGCTGTTAATAAAGCGGCGAGCACACATTGGATTTACGTTTATTATTGTATTTTAAAGATACCCCATTATTATATTTTTAAAATAGCCCCATTTTATGTGTATCATTTATTTGTATAATATATGTATATTTATCTGCCACTCCTTAAAGGCCAGGCCGTGAAAATAGTTTCTGATATTAAACC
>JBBPDE010000001.1:35491616-35504217 GCA_037974605.1 Nannopetersius ansorgii
TGTGTGTGTGTGTGTGTGTGTGTGTGTGTGTGTGTGTGAGTGTGTGTGTGTGTGTGTGTGTGTGTGTGTGTGTGTGTTTACAAATAAAAACATTTCCAGGATAAATGGCTTTACAGAATACTTGCTCAGCAGGCCAATAATGAACAATAATGAACATGTACTGTAGAAGTTGGACTGCTACCTGCTGCTTAATTACAGACTGACCGTAAAGCTTTTTTGCTCCAGTGAGCTTATCGACACATGTCAGCCTTGAGATTATATTTTCCAGAGTCATTAGAACAACAAACAAATATACCCTTACATGCTTGCAGATGGTCTTGCATGGGATTCCTTATTTAACAGAGTCAGAACAGGTATTATACTGTTTTCTGTTTAGTTGTTTTGTCGGTGAAGGTGCATGACAAACATTTCAAATCAACGTAATAATAGCTGACTCTGTGCATTCCAGTACACGGTGGAGATAACTACAGTATTCTTGAAGATCAAAGACAAGCGTTGTGTCTTCAAGCGAAGTTTACAAAGAAATGCCTATTTTCGTATTTGCCTCAGTATGAGGCAAACAGCAGGCCGGTAGCTGCTTGGTGATGTTTCCTGGCGACCCTGCTCTACCCCCCGACCCTCAGCAGAGCAGCCCCACTGAGGAGAGATAATTAGTCCTTATTAGAGCATGGCTGTCTGATCCTCCCCCTGCAAACCCCCTCACGTAACCAGGAAACAGCTTCGCTCGGCAGGAGGAGGACGGCTGTCTACAGTGCAGCCATGCAGTGCCGCAAGGAAATGATGACTAACTGCAGCCTGCCACACACTGAGAAAAGGAGGAGGGGATATGTATGTGAGTGAGTGAGTGAGTGAGTGACAGAGTGAGTGAGTAAATGAAGGATCACAATCAAATTAAGAAGCACTTTATTTGGCAAAGTGCACTTGCATGCACGAAGAATCTGTCTTACAAGGAATCTACTTACTTTTTGAGTCTGAATGGCACTGGTGCCTTACTCTGTTTGTTGGGGGGGTCCTTTGGTTTGAGAATATCTAGAACAGGGGTCTGTAACCTTTAACACAATTCCTTTTTGACATCTAAAATGGAGAGAACACTACATACATTGTTTTCTACTTTTATACTATGTATAAAAACTAAGTGTGTTGCTTGTGAAATCTGATTTATTCAAAGAAACATTTTGAACATTTAGAACTCACGTTGTCACATTGTAAAATACACATTGTATTTTATTGTTACAAGGTCACAATCATTTTCAAATTTTGAACTTTAAAAAAAACAATGAATAAAAATAAAATACACTTAACACCTAGAACGGCTGACATCATTGCGTCTATTGGCCTACTGGAGTAGCAAGCATGCTCTGTAAGAGACATATGGGTGTGGTGTAGGCACATGTACACAAGTATTTTTACATATTGTTGTTGTTTTATACTGTTGTGCTTGATCGACACCATCGACCGGAATCAAATTCCTTGTATGTGTCGTTCACATACTTGGTGATTCTGATACGGCAACTGGCGCTGTACGATGGGCTCTGCCATACGATTTAAACCACCTACTGAATACTGTATAGGTCCATCCTAGCGCTGCCTAAACATATCTGGCCCATTGAGGTATGAACTGTGCAAGAGCTCTGTGGTATCTGGCACCAGCTGTAGATCCTTTCAGTACTGTAAGCCAGAGGTAGGCCATTCATGGATTCCATTAGTTGTGTTAGCGACCACCACATTGCACATACAGCGCTTCCATTGCTCCCTCGTCCAACTTCGATGTTCATGTGAGTTTTCAGTGGTGGACAAGGGTTAGAATGGGCAATCTGACTGGTCTGTGGCTACGCAACTCCATACTGTGTAAGCTGAGATGGACTGTGTTTTCGGACTCCCTTTCATCATAGCTAGCATGAACAGTAGCTCTTCTGGACCAGATGGGCTAGAGTTTGCTTGTCCTGGGCAGCAATGACCATCACTGCGTCCCTAAGCTGTCCCTCTACTCATGGTAGATAATAACTTGCAGACTGGAAACACCCCCACAAGAGCTGCTGTTGTGGAGATGCTCTGACCCAGTCATGTTCACTTTCTGCCCAATATATCCCACCCCTTGAGAGGTGCCATTGTACTAAGTTGATCAGCTGCACTGGTCAGTGATTTTAATGTAATGGTTGATTGGTGTAGATCAGGGAGATATTTCACACAAAGCAGTATTTCACAGTTTAGAGGTAAATCCTAAGCCAAAGTCAGGCTTGTCAAATTGGAAAAGAAATAATGGACATACCTTATGGTTGATCTTCAGCCTAAGGCTTTAATATTCTTGCACATTTAGCTCCCTTTCACACCCACAGTAGGACACACGCTCTCAAGTGACTGTCCTCATAAAGGTTTCAGAAGCTGTGGAGACACACCAGGCCACACACCACTCCACACCACAACACCAGGCCGCAAAACACACACAGCAAGCTGCTAGTACGCACTGCAGCTGTCTACTATACATCCCACTACGCAGCTCAGTGTCATTCCACTCAAATCATCTTCATGAGACTCATAAAGCAACATCTGTGTGTATGTACAGACAGGGAGAGTGAAAAGAAAAGAGATGCAGAAAGAAAGATAGCATCAACGAACTGATACGAGAAAGATCTACATGCTAGGCTCTCCACCCTACTAGAGCTTATGAATATACATAGGACTGCAACAGATCCAAGTACATGCTAAGGCTGTACGACATCATTTTTTAAACATTTCTCAAGCGTATATGTGACATACTGGGACATAATTGGCAAAATAAAACAGTGAAACTTTTTATGCTTCTGGTTAAATGAAGCACATAAACCATAATTGAATACATTAAATGTGTAGAGGTGTGCTCTCTTTAGAAAATCAGCAAAACATGAGTGCCTGAATTTTTGCAGCTCCCTGCTTGGAGTATATGTTTGCTAGCTAGTGCTGAATGTCCCACATTAGTGGCCCTGTGGTTCCTGTCCAGCCTGGCCACGCTGGTGTTCAGCCTCAATGTCCTTATATACGGTCCAGCTAGGAGCAGTAAAGAGGCTCTCCCGGCCCCCGCCATGTGGATGCTGAGGTCTGCACCCATCTGCTCAGCTCCTGCCTGCTAATCTGCTGCTAGCCAACCTCGCACACACACACAGATGCACTAAATGCATTTAACTCATGGATCAGGGCTGCTAGCGGGTACAACAGAGGTCATTGCATGTGCACAAAACTCCTACCCTGACAAAAGTGGCTAAGATTCCTCTGTGTGACAGGACATTAGGCTGCTTGCCTTGTGCTTGTGGTAAAGGTTGCTAATTTTTGGAGAATTCAAGGGGCAGAAAAAATCTGATTTGTTGGGCTAAACTGTACATACTGCAGATGGAGGAGAATACTCTTCTCATCTAGTGGCAGATGCCACTCGATGATGCCGGGGACAATATTCAGTCACCTAGAGTGCAGGCAGAAAAGTACACTAAAACATAAATGACTGCATTGACAGTATTTCCGAATGTACATAATTCCTACATTAACTAAATAAATTACATCAACATCAGCTTGTCTTTCAGTTGATTTACTTTTACTATTAACTGTAGGCAGCAATCATGTTCATTTGATATATTATTTTCCTATGAAAATAACGCACACATTTGAATGCAGTAAATGCGCAGCACCGCTTTTATATATTGGAAAATATAGGAAAGATTACAAAGTAAAAGTACGCTCCCTCTTATTTAGAGAGCATAAGGCTTGCGAGTATGTGTGTGTTCCTTAGACACCCCTCCCCCGTTCCAAAGTTTCATTTCAACACAGTTCTTCTTACAACTTAGCCAAGGTAGGCCTATCCAAGTCGCTGCTTTTTCAAAGCAATCTGACTCGAATGTCTCTGCCAAAAGCTGCATCTACAGTATGAGCTCCATAAGGGAGCAGATGGTCATTACGATCATTTATACATTATTAGTGCTCATGATCCTACCTGTGTCAGACTCATCCAACAGTTTCTGTTTTCCCTAGCCTACTCAAAACAACACATACCTGATTAAAATAGTGACTTTAAATTAGATTTAATTAGATAGACAGATAGATTGACAGACTGACAGAATATAAAGTGTGCAAAGAACAGTACATTCAGATTACTACGCTTAGAGGAATGGTTACACTTACACAATTTTCCAAATACATTCTCAAAACTTCTCTCAAACCACTCAGCCAATATATCCAACACTTCCTTGGGCTACAGATAGTCAGATCCAGTCTCCATTAAAGTGATGCATTACAGAAATGCTGATTTTCAATACGTTATAAAGTAAAGTGAACAAAAATGTGTAGCCAAATGCTATAGGCAGCCTTTTCATGTCTAGATTCACAAATTGTCTGGGGAGTGAAGTGCTTGTTTTTCACCGTAAATATGAAGGAATCAGATCCAAGATCACTTTTCTCCAGCACTGGAGTTGTTTGAAATGACTGCCTATAGTGGTGGTTTAGCTCAGTCATATGCACACATCTGTACAACCTTAATAAACAGTTAGATGTGGTTTGAATGGCTTGAGAAACATTTTGGGAATATATTTTATAAAAAAAATATTGGGTGATTGTTGACTTGTAGTGTTTGTTAGCAATGTTAGCCTCATAGCTCTGATGCCAAACTAAAGAAACAAAATCTGTGCACCAGATATGAATTTACTGATCGACTATAGCTGGGGTTAAGGTTAGGGATTAGGGTTAGGTTTAAGGTGAGTGAAAAAACTGCATAAATTAGATCTTTCTCCAACTTCTCCTCATAGCTTCCAAGTAAGATGTTTTTTTAAGTGTTTTCTGGCTGAGAACAACTGACTGGGTCAGATCATGTGAAATATCAGAAAAGACAAAGCACACTTTATGGTTCTTTCATCTACAGCAACAGCTGTTACAGAAATATTTATATTTAGATGGAATATTCATTCTGATTGAGGAGATTAGGCTTCTTGGGGGAAGAAAGAATATCCTATGACATGCTGTTCTGAAATGCGATTGCTATTCTGAGCTATGACTAATGTACGCAAATTGTTCTAAGTTAGTCCGTTATATGATTGGAAATCTACTGGAAATTAGATGGAAAGAAAGTAAAGCCAGGGCTGAGGATGGAGCCATGAGATCAACTAGATTAACTAAAATAAGGCTTTTTTTGTTATTTTTTTTTATGTCAACTGACATGTTAACGTTGATTTCCCATATGTCCTCTGAGCAGATGGTTCGGATATATTGATGAAGGCATGTCTAGGGCTGAGTAGACAATGGCATCTATGCTCTGCCTGTGCAAACAGCAGGAAGAAGAAGAGCTTAAAACAGGTGGATGCTGAAGATACATGGTCAATGTGCCACTTCAGTCATGTGGCAAAGTGAGAGACAGAAGCGATCGATGTCTGCCTGGACACAATAGATTCGCTTGTTCCTTTCGCCTCTGCCTGCCCACACAGAGAGCTACTCTGATTTGTCCAGTGTGGTTCAGTGTGAGTCCCCCAATGGCAAAGTCAGTCCAGTTAAATTCGCCAGAATAAGAAAATGGTATTGCACACTGACCACAAGCTTCGAAACATACAGCCTGCACTTACCATTACTGAACACTTTCTGGGGTCCAGATGCCACACAGGTTCATCAACAGTCAGTTTCTGACCACACAACCACTGTAGGTGATGGACCTTTCTCAATACAACAGTAGGACTGGTGTATGCTTTTAGTACAGGGGTCCCAGAAGGTCTCTGTCCAGCATAGTTTGGTGATTCACCTGCTCATACCTTATTAAACTCAATTTAAGTGAGTGTGTTTGAAGAGGGGAATTACTAAACTTTGCTGACTGTCACAGGAACTACCGAGCTGTGGACAGTGGCCCTTCAGGAGTTGAGAAAAACGTTTTTTATAGACGAGTATCACTTCTAGGTTACTAGAAGTGGTGGTGTAGTGGGTAGCATACCTGCCTCTGGACCAAGAGGTCATGGGTTCAAATCTTCAGCATATCACCAGCATGCTACTGAGCAAGATCCTTAATCCCAAGTTGCTCCAGGGAGACTGTCCTTGTAGTTAGGGAATAGAAGTCACTTTGGATAAAAGCATCTGATAAATGCTGTACATGTAATAATGGTCTACCACTCACCACTACCAATGGTCTGCTCTGAAACAAAAGCCTAAAGAAAATACACTCACATGACCATTTTCGGTACCTAAAATAAACGCTGTTAAAGGGCTCATATCAGGGGGGGGATGAAGTTCCCACGTTTTTGATTCTTTTTTGAAGCCACACAGCATCAAAACATTCTTTTTAAGCCCCAGTCCCCCATTTCACTTGGCAAAAAAAGTGTCAATTTACTTATATTCTGGATTGTTTTCTTAACGGATGTCATTTAGAAACATAAGCATTAAAGGTAAAGTAACAGAAACAGCCTGTGTGATTCTAAAGAATTAACATAAGTCAAAAGAGTCATCGAACACATGAAAGGGACCATTCTGTCATACGTGAACACACCACAGCGTGAACAGCACGAAATTCAAACTGCATTTAACCCATTCACCAAGTGAAGCAGGGGGCAGCCAGGAACACGGCGCCTGGGGAGCAGTGTGTGGGGACGGTACCTTGCTCAAGGTACCTCAGCGGTGCCTAGCGGTCTTGGGAATCGAACCCAGACATTCTGAGCTCAGGGCGAATGCCCTAACCACTAGGCAACCAGCTGCCCCGTTCACAATAATGTATGTATCAGAAAACAGTAACAATGTAAGCTTCTGAACAAACTCTGATAAAAATGCTAATACAATGCAAAAAGCGAACAGCAACACTACAAACAAGCATTGTTAGATAGAACTAACTTGTTCATTATGAATTCATTATTAAAAGTAATTAATCTGAATCAGTGGATGAGGAGGAATCTGGGATTCATGCTGAATACAAATTGTGCAACAGATTATTTTATTTTTATTTTCCTTTCTTGCATTTATTTATTTAGTTATTTGTTTGTTTGTTTATTCTATCGACCAATCGTATTTTCATTGTAAATGTTCCTTCCACATGTGTTTTGTTAAATGACATTATAAACTCCATACAGTTGAATTGTCCAAACAAAAAAGAGCCAGAATAACTACAAATGGACTTTTTCTGCCCGCTGTTCTGTTGATTCTCTAAACCGGAATTCATCAAAGCTAGTACACAAAATAAATAATTTAAAAGAAAAAAGAAAAAAGACTAACTAAAACTGCATATTTTTGTACAGTCCTTTCAGCCAGTGGAAAGGTACAGTGTAGGAGGGTCTGCTCACTCAGTCGCCATGGTAATGTTCTGCCTGTCCATGTGTTCAAAAGGCAGAAGCAGCTAAAAAATCCATTATAAATAATAAAAGTGGTCATTTACTTTGTAGTTTCCTCAAATCTTTATAGTATCATTTGATAGTGTACTCTTGAGGATTCATGTTTGTTCAAAATCTCTGTAAGTGAACTCATTTTAAAATGAGCCCGAGGAGATGCAGCGACAGACCAATTAACCAGCCTACTGATGTCAGTCATTCACAGTAATACTCGCTAGAATATTTCCTCCACTAAAGGAGGGGAAAAAGGGCTAAGGTTTAAGTCACATGTTACATTGATGTGCAACAGTGTAAAGTTGCTGTTGACATGCAAAGTTTAAAAAAAATGTCATGAGTCAAAAAAACAAAAAAAGCAAAATCTTGTGCTTTAAATGCAGGTAAGGAAATGCGCTGGATTAGATGAATTTGCTGAATAAAAATAACATATATTTTTAATAATTACACTTTACATTACACTAATAATAATAATAATAATAATAATAATAATAATAATAATAATAATAATAATAATAATAGTAGGAGGAGGAGGAGGATGAGGACTTACCTAGAATCTATGGCTGTCTCCACGCTACTAATTCCTGAACTTAATCTATAAAAGCTACCAGAAAAGAACCAAAGCGTGGGCGATCTATGTGCCAAAAGAGTTTTTGAAAGCACTGACAGAGGTAAAACTAGAACATTTCAGGCCACGCGCTTTTCTTCATGGCCTCAAAGTGTTTGAGAGTGGGGGGGAGTGCTATGTTCTGAGCGCTGTGTGTGGAGGGGACAGCATGTTGGCCTTCTGGCGCTGCGGCGGTGGCGGTAGGAACAGGCTGTGTGGCAGGCAGCAGCAGCAACAGCCAGCAGCCTGACGATGGGAAGAGGAAGCGGCGCTCCTGGAGACAGATGGACGCTCATCACGAGGAGACGCGCCTTTCTTTACAGCCCTCCGAGCCGTAACTCCCCCTGGTACAGGAGAGAGGTGCGACATGCGCGATTTCTGTCAGGTGGGGTGAGAATGCTCTGAGTGTGCCAGGTCCCTTTCAGAGCCAGATTGTCACAAAGTGGCAGGAACACATATATGCTGTGTATGTGTCACATGTGCTTTACTAGGATCGAGGGTACACTCACACATACACACACACGTATACACAAACCAACATATACTCTGGCAAGGGCGCCTCAGTGGAAGTAAAAGTTGAGATATAGTGATGGGGACAGGTTTGCGGCTCCCGCACGCTCACACAGTTCTCCTCAGGTGAGGATCGCAGCACAGCTGGAGAAGCTCGTCCACCGGGGCGGCGCTGGCGAAGTGCAAACAGCTGTGCGCTGACATGCCTGCGAACAAGCCCTACCAGTGCACGAGTGAACGTGTGAACACGAGAAACTAGAGCAAATGGCATCTCTGTGCTGACCTTCAGGGAGCAAAGGTTCAGGTACAACGACCGCAGAGAGCCACAGCTTCGTATACAGCCTCACCCCAGTAGGACACAGCTGTCCAGATGATCTGAACTCAGTAGAATACAACTTTGGTCCAGATGATCTGAACTCAGCTGTAGACCACATTCGTCCAGATGATTTTAATTCAGAAGCAGATCACATTGGTCCAGATGATAAGTCCTTAGTAGCAGACACTGTAAGGTCTGGGCAGGTCCGCCGCTGACTAAAGATATCTATGGTTCTACGCAAGTAAAATTTCATTTGCATTTATGTATCACCTTCATAGACCACACTCTTTCTTCATGTTCTATTTTGATTGTTTCTGTATTGCCTCTGCCTTGCCCTTCAGAATTTAGTACTTCAGTGTACTGCAAGGGGAGTTGCAGACTCAACCACATTAAGAATACATGAGCAATACTTCCAGCAAAATATGGTCAACTCATTATTAAAATGACTTCAACTTTCAAACATAAGACTCACTACCTTCATGGGTCAATTGTTTCCCAGTTGTGTTAATGCAGAAATAAAGGCATACAAGTCATTCTGAAATAAAAAATGAATGCAAAGGTTTCTGAGGCGGACCATCAATCCAAGAGCAGAGACAATCAATTATAAACTCGGGCTGCCCTGTTTTTTTTCCCATGATCATAAGCAAGATCAAAGAATGAACTACCTTCAAAAATGATATATTTTACGTGCTTGCAGAAATCTGGACTTGCAATGTGCCTGACAGTTATACATGTATCCCAATCATTTAGAAGTTACCAATATCATACATGTATTGACACTTTGTTTCCATTGTAATCCCAAATGACATTTGCGAGTAGTCTAGGGTCTCCCAAAAAACATCTTAAGGCATATCTGACTGTCTAATGTCAACAGTTATGGTATATACAAAACTGACCACTGTACTGAAATATTGTGCAAAATAAGGCTAGGATTCTAGAGATTCTAACTCTGCTTCTGTGAATCTGAGAACATGTGCAGGCACCGTGCACAGATGTTCACATAAGTGTCTGCCAACATATTTGCACATAACATGAACATGTACACTAGGGACCAGTGTCCAGTCCAGCAAGTCCAGAAACAAACCATTTTGGTAATATTTTGTAGACAAGACATATTAGATATGCAAAAGTACTGTTGATGAAAACCTTTATCTCAACTTTACAAGTTCTTTATATCTTACAAAAGTGTTTCTTCCTACTACGTCAGTCAAGGAACACTTTATGGTATCCATAGACCCCAACTACCACAGACCGGTATCGGCGCATGAATCATTTGGTACCGGGCCGCACAGATAGAGTAAAACTATTTCATGGATTATTTATCTGAAAGATAAACTTTTATTTTGAAAAAGAAATGCTTGTCTCTCATGTGATATCGTACATCAAAAATTTAGCCCACAAGCAAAAATGAGCAAAAACAAACACACTTTGTTTTTAGTTGTATCTATACTGGTCTGTGAAAATACTGTTTTACATGAAACTGGTCTTTGGTGCAAAAACTTATGTCTACTTCACGTCTACTTCACACCTCTGCAGACTCACACGTTGCATGGTTGAGATACTGGAAGTGACCTGTTAGATCCTCTACAAGCTACACTTACACATGAACCCCTACGTTGCATCTTGACACAGATTATTACAGGGTTCACACTCAAATTACCACAAGCCAGGTGGTCTTTTCGAATGCAATCTGGGTGAAATGGTGTAGGGGGTAAAAGTGTTTCATATTTTTGACATATCGGGACATATCTTTTGACATATCTTAGGTAATGTTAATAGTAACTTTTCTCATGTTATGCCATAACAACAAACTCTACTGATAATAATATGCAATATACATTAGTAGTAATATTAGTAGCAGTAGTTTGTTAGTACACTTTGTAAATATAGACACATTAATGTTAAATCAATTTGACAATTAACAGTAACACAATAGGGCTATATTTGTAGTTCACATTTACAGTCACAAAATTAAAATGACAAAACTACACAGAACTTTCATTGTGATACTACTGGCATGCCGGCTGAGGTTTTTTAATTTAAAGAGAGAGGCTTACACCTGAATCATTAGATCTTTTCATTCTTAGATACTTCTATTTTCTACTGTAGAAATCTGAAAGAGAATCACATTTGAAGGTGGTAAATATAGGCACATTCCTTGCTGTGCAATGATGGGAATTCACGTTTTCCCTTTACATAAGCCTAAGAGAGCCCACTGCAGTAAATTGCTGTTTGCAAGCAACCAAAGCCCTAAACCGGCTCTCAGGCTCCTCCTCTCTGAAGGGTGTCTAAAGAGTCTGGGCAGGTAGGCCTGCCTCAGTCTGCACAGATGGCATTTAGGACACAGAGGCTACACATGAAACAGCAGGCCTGGACACTGCAGAACAGAGGGAGTGAGAGAACATCTACTGCCATGGTGTGAGGGAGAGGGAGAAAGAGGGAAGGGGGGGGAGAGGTAGGGGCTGAATGCTACAGCTGGCGTGGAATTCACAGAGGCATCCGCCAATGTACAGAGCTCCTTAACAACTTCACAGGCTGCAGAGAAAGAGCTTTAAAGTGTCCACATGGCCTCTGCAGTGCGGCTTTAGAGGAGCTCCGCTCAGGCCGGCCCGCCAGCTGCTGCTGGGGCCACCACCATGTGTGTGTGCATGTGTGTGCCTGTGCGTGCATGCAAGCATGCAAGATGGATCTGTGCAAGTGCAAGAGAAGTAAAAGACAGCATCAGGAGCGAAAACGGGAGCAGACCTGCTGAGAAATGAAAGAAGAGTTGCTGGATAACTCAACATGAGCATTTTAATGGAAGGGAGATGCAAGTCTTACATGTAGTGTGTATGAAAATATGGACGATCTTGTGTGTGGAGAGAATAGTAGCTAAATATTACTAATTGTATTTACTACATGTAATATTTGTAACACATGAATCGTAGCTAACTTAGTAAGAGAATCAAACAGACCTCACTAGACCTGGGATATATCACCTAAACCCACCCAGATCTGTTGCTTCGATTGGTTTTTGCATGATGAAAAGAGTGAGGCCATGGCTTAGAGTGGAGTGGGGTGGGCTAGGGGTGAAAAACAGTTTAAATGAGGCGATGAGGATGAGATTCCATTACACACCCCCTCTCCCTCCCTGTGTGGGGCAGATCTGATTTGGGCTAATGTTTTCTTCGTCTTTTTTTTTTGTCTCCTTTGCCTTCTCCACTCTCCTCTCGCCAGGGTCTCCGCTGGGCCTTGTGAAGCATATTTTGGAGGTTTTGGCCACAAAAGGGGGGCTTTCCGAGGGATTGCGGTCTGTTCCCACCGGCTCTATGTGGGCCCAGGCCACACTGGCTGGGAACATTAGCATTTCAAGGCGCCTCCATTTAGCCGCGGCAAGAAAAGCTCCTCTCGGCGGCGGGAGGTCCCTTTAGTCCTCTCTCCCAACATCTGTTCTAACCTTTGGAGCCAGAAGGGAACTAGATAATGCCAGAGAGGCTTTTGATTTACAGTAATGACGCTGCTGACCAGCTCTTTGCTGAGCGGAGGAGGAAAATTTAAAAAAAAAAATTACAGATAAAACCAACATGCTGTGGATAACGGAATGATTTTCTGTTCACTGAAGGGAAACGCTGGCATTCAGAATCAGAATCAGAATCAGAATCAGAATCGCGTTTATTGGCCAAGTATGTGAGCGAATACATACAAGGAATTTGATTCCGGCAGATGGTGTCTCTCAGTACAATACAATTAAAACAACAGCACTGATTAAAGGGTACAATACACAATATACTGGGCAAATATAATGTAAAGTAATAAATCTACAATATGAATATGTGATATGGATTTATGTTTATGATTATAATAAAAATGTTTATAAACATATAT
>JBBPDE010000001.1:35507378-35528994 GCA_037974605.1 Nannopetersius ansorgii
TGTGTGTGTGTGTGTGTGTGTGTGTGTGTGTGTGTGTGTGTGTGTGTGTGTGTGTGTGTGTGTGTGTGTGTCAGGCTATGCTAAGGTTTAGATGAAATTCAGCTTCACATTGTGATGTCATCACATTGAGCCTATTGAGTCAGGCCCACCTGTGGTGACCACCTGGTTTCTTTGTTAAGGGGCCTTTATTGTTGTCAGTAGAGGACCTACTATCTGCTATATTCTTTTTTCCATCAAAGACACTGATCTTTTTTTTCTTTTTTTTTTCGCTTTTGGAGCGCACGTTTCTGTGTGATCGCTGAGTGACCAGTGCGTGCCAAGCCAGGTGCCATCTTATCAGGCCGGGGGCGCCATGCGGCTGCCTGGCAGCCGGGCTGATTATATTTGCCTGTGTGGTCCAGACGCGAGCCATCCAGCGCTGCTACAGACCAGTGTTTACAGCTGCCTTTCCAAAGACGCACAGCACTCCTAATGATTATCTTAGGTGCTATTGTGCAGAAAGAGCACTTCTGCCTGTGTGTGTGTGTGTGTGTGTGTGTGTGTGTGTGTGTGTGTGTGTGTGTGTGTGTGTGTGTGTGTGTGTGTGTGAGTGACAAGACAGATCGCTATATCTGTGTTTAAAGCTGCAGTGCCAAAGGTGTCTCAGTGCCAGCCAATGTGGAGACAGAAACAAGGTGCAGCCTTTTTGGACTGCCTAACTTTAAAAGGCATGTCTCCGCTCAAACAACTTCGAATGGAGTGTGTCTCACATTGCGCGCCACGTATTTACAAACACACACACACACGGCCAGATGGGCTTCAGCGCTAAGGCTTACTTTAATGACAAAGAACCCACAATCTGGATGGCAGGGATGGATTTGTCTATCGTGTTAAAATCCATCTGTGGGCCCCCTCGAATTCTTCACCGCATCTTCCCAACCCCTTTCTTTCTGTGCGCTCCCAAACAAGACCCCAAAAAGAGCCCGAGGACACTGCCGACTCGCTAAGTTCGTATGTGTCTGTTCGATGCATTTGAATAATGAATGGCTGACCAAGGGGATGTGTCATGCTTCTAGTCCCACGGCCATATCGAAGCATGTGATATGCAGCCACAAGCACTTTAATTCCCCACCACAGATAGAGGGCCAGGCACAGAACGGAGAGCGCGGGACAGACAGACTGACAGCCGAGGAGATAGACTGGCTACCTATTTATAGCCCGGGCCATCTGCGAAAGCTCCCTCTTGTCTTTGGTCATCCTGTTCGCAAAAAGGGCTGAGAGGCAGATTCCAGAAGCAGCCGCCCCATTCACTATTCATTCCAGGACTCGACAGCTCCATATGGATCCGGCCCACTGCTGGGCCCAGGCTTTTACTCCTTCCCTTTTTTTCCCTGTCCCCGGGATTGACATGTTAATGAAGCACCAATGGAAAGAAGCTGTTCTCAGAGCAGGCCTGACTTTAAAAGAGGCCGGACTGTGGCCTTCCTCTTGACATCCGTTGCCTGGCTCGGCTGATCTCAGGTCAGGTTTTTCGCCGTGCGCTCCTGGCCACCCCCAAATCGGCTGGGAACAGTATGGGCATCTGTGAAAGGCTAATGACAGGCTTTCATGTTTGGCCTGGTTTATTATAGCCCCTTCTAAGACCCTCTGTCCGGTCAGCCACAGTGTAGCTCATTGCTAGACGCAGCAACCCTCCTCCTTATAGATCAGATTACAAGGCTGATGAGCATTTTACGCGAGACGCATACAAAAAGGGGGGAATTATGAGATTGTGTTCGTGTCAGGAAAGGGTGGAGGGCATTATATATTCTACAGCCGATCCATGAGCCCTCTCATCTATCTATAGCCAAACAGCCAGCAACATTTTCCACGGCCTGTTAGTTCAGCACAAAATGCTAATGAGTGAATGAAACCATGTAACTACCATAGCAATGTGCCAATGATTTTATTTTTATTGGTGGCTTTTACCTTCTATGCATTATGAGCCATCCTAGCACATTTGGTCAAGGTATTACTGTAAGCTTGAGCTGCTGACTGTTCGCTTTTCTGGAGTGGGAGGGATGAATCTGTTTTTCATCCTTTAGCTGACACATAAAGAGGATGGTGTAGCCAGAATTTGATCTCAGAGAGAGCAAGTTGGAGGGACCAGGCAATAAGATAAAGGGAAATTGCTACAGTGTGGAACCAACTGGCCAAACTTATATTTATAATATTAAATATAACACACAATTTAACTGGCTAATCCTGACGGCATACCATGGCACATAAAGGCTATTAACACAAAACCAACATTTCTTGTGAGCATTAAGACGGATGGTATGCAATGCTCTTGTTGCTATTTTACAGCATTGGCCTTTGTCTTCTTTAGCACAGAAGCAAAGAAGAAAGATGATTGACTAGAAAGATGACCGATGACAGCATGTAGTAGAACTACTGGCAAGATCTCAGGAGATTTCTCAGTCGCTTTTTTTGTTTAAGGTGGAAAATAATAATGTAAGTGTACTAGGCACCTTTGCCCACGATGATTTGTTTAGCAATATTTTTACGTGCGTCAGAGAACTTTCTTATTTCTTTGATCTGAAATCTGGGAAGACCAGGCTTCTTTAGCACCTCCCCCACTGTAGCCACACCCCTTTCATAAAATTCACAATGGGCAATACATCTGGACAAAACCTCAAATATTCGATAGGTCATATTTCAGGTCAGACTCCATCAACGTTTTTAAGCAAGACAGCTCTTAACTTGCACATGATTTGCAGCCTAGCTCTGCGTTAAGACCTGGGCGGAGCTGGAAAACCCTGCCCTCAACTTTTTTCATGCAGGGACCAGAAGGGATCTGAGAGTGACCCTTTGGTTGGCTCTCTGTTTCGGGTCAGGAAGAGTGGCATGGAGCATGTCTTGGCCTACATCCCCTTCTCTCTCTCACATCCCCTTTCCTGTGTGCTCATCGGTCCCTGTATGGCAGAACGTCATGAGATATATCACCCAGGCATGGGGCCTTCAGGGAAACAAGAGCTCCAGGGGGGGACCGACAAAAACATGTGCTACCAACCCCACCCAGACCTCCTCTGTCAGTCAGTCTTTGTGTCAGGAGCTGCCCCCACCTCCCTCCATGGTGCTGGATTGAACCACTATCAAAGAGGCCCTCGAAATTCCTCAGAGGCTCATTACCATAGTTTGAATAATTCATGCGGCATTGAGATGGGGGGGTGGTGGCTTTGAACAAATAATGAGAAACACAACTTCCATCAGCATACACATTCCCGGCTCCCAGGAGTGCACACCTCGACGAAGGACATCGCACAGGAATCAATACAGCATGACATTAGCTTATATGATATGTTCCTGACCCCATGTGTTATTAGAGATGGGACCGTTACAAAGTGAAGGATTTCAGCTTGTCCCCTTTGGGGATGCTCCGAGTTCAGGTCACCCTATCAATATGTAAATAAAAGGCCTCCGCTAATTAGGCCTAACCAAATTAGAGTGCACTCTGCATGGGGAAAGAGGGGCGCCACTTCAGGCCACTGCTCACTCGGGTTTGATAAACTAGCGGATTCGCTTTGGTTCTGCAATTACAGGACGACATGCTCTGACCAATGCCAAAAATCAAATCCATAGAGGCGATGACATTTTCCTTAATTTCTTAATGTTGTCATGAATGCTCCCCAATTAAAACTAACAGACTGTTGATTCTAGCATGAGGGAACATTCCTTTAATTGCATTTACAGGGCCAGAACACTTGAATAAACAGATTACCTGCTGAATGCGATCCCCCCCGCCCCCCGCTCTTGTGAAATGCTGGCACCTAGCCAGCTGATCGTTCCACTGCTGAACTCAATGAAACATGAAAACCCAGATGAGAGCATTCAGCTGCATGTCATCACCTCGATAACCTCCCCACAGCTCACAACCGCATAAAACAAACTTAACAGGGCTTAAAGCAGCACCACCATATGACTTCGCTGATTGGAGAAACACAGACTGCATTAAGGAGCAGGACCATTTCTTGCCTTTTCTTCCCATCAAAGCCTGTAAGAGTGTCTTTATAGTAGTCACACATAACCAGTAGCACCCAATGATCTATTGAGCTCAGTATTCCAGCGGAAAATAAGCTTCTTCCCTCAACAATGGCTTCCGGAAAGCACAGTGCTCGGAATCGCATTCACTTAACGAATCATTTATTCTGTGCACATCCCTTTAATGCCAGGCCTGGCACGAGTGTATGAAACCCAGTATTTTAATTCCATTAGCTCGTTACTCTGATCAGTCACAATCATCTACAATCCTAATACACTGCACTTGCTCACTATTTATACAACATGCAGGCTGTGCCTTCACCACATCACTAGCTTACCAGGCCTAACCTTCATATTAGTAATGAGGTGTGGAATTATGCATGGGGGGAATCTAACGAGGCTTCTGTTGAGCTTCCATGGTGGGTACTGATAAGGACACATCTCAATTTCCAACTCGCCACTAAGAGCAGATCTTTTAAAGATAAACTGACTCACTTTTAAATCCTGTCCATGCAATGCTTTTAGTTCTTGATATAAAGGTTGTCCAAAGTATGTGACAGAATGTGTGACCACCCTGTAACCAAGTGAGAACATTAAGTTGAGATAAAGCACAGGCGGTCCTTTCTCAACTGCAGTGATGAATCGCTACCACTGGGGCTGGTGATTACACACAATGTAACTCGGATGTGTTTGAGGTATCCTTAGGTTACATAACCTTTAGAAGAGAAATAGTCAATAGAGGCTACATGTCCAAAAGTTTGCAGACACATCGAAGGAAGAAGGTTGGCTAAAATTGAATTCACATTGTTCTACATACCTTACTTCGATGTTACCCTCCATCGCCCAAGACATTTTTGGAGGCCAAAGTTCTCTTCTTTGGCTTAGAACTGGAACAACGATGCTAACATAGCTAAAAAACACAAGAAGTCAATTGTCACCTAAATCAGTTCAGTAAATACGTTCCCAAAACTTCTCTCAACCTGCTCAAACCTGTTCCAACTCTTCATTAAGGTTGTACAAATGTTGCTGTGGTTTAAGACACAGTATGACTTACTGTGAGCTATACATGAACTACTACTGGCAGCCATTACAAAGTTGCATTCTAGGTCAGCTGGTTTGTGAAAGTAGAAATAGTTGTCTAGAGAGGCTGCTGGAAGTTTTGTAATGTTATAGCTAAAGACACAGTAAGACACACTAAACCACACCTAATGCACACATGAATCCAAAAAAAGCCTTATTGCTCAGCTGATTAGTTGAATCATATATTGGGAGCACAGAGAACCATTGCTGTAGCTGAAACCATTGCTGTCCCTAGGCATAATGTTTAAACCAGCATTTGCCCGGTGGGCTGATGGTAATTTTGGGCCCAGGTGTCCCAATACTTATCCCCCCATAGGGGATAGTCCCAGGAGATCCGGAGTAATATTGTCCACCTCACCGGGTGTCCCATTACTTTCGTCCGAGTTGAATTTATAACACCGGATCTTCCGGGTCTCTCACCGAGCCCTATCTAACTGTGAAGTTGTGAAAATTGTGTGAAAATTGCCCTAAATGATGAAAAAATGACACCTCTAAAACAGTACCCCATAGGGGACATCTTACTATGTCATGTTCTTTGTGCAATATTTCTCCCTTATTGTATCACAGTTATGATTTTTGTATTTGTATTAAGATATACAAAATGTATCTGGACATTTTTTGACAGCATTATTTTTTGTTTTCTGTTTAAAAAAGTATTGGATTTGTATCGTATCGGCAGATATTTACATTTACAATATCGTATCAGACATAAAAAGAGGTATCGTGCCCTGTCCAGTTTAAACATAACTGCTCCAGAGCATCCCATTGTATTGGATGTGCTTTTGTATTGAGATTAAAGAACTGCATTCCATTGTATCGGCAACAGTACCTGAATGTCTTTGTCAGTGAAAGGAGCACCTTGCAGTTCACTAACAAGAAAGACTGTCTGGATAGGTCTAGATGCAGCATGTGCATCGCGTGTGTTTTATGCAAAGCAAATAACCTGACGAAGTAAAAGTCACTGCATGTGACACAACCAGACTGGGTTTCTCACTCATCTTGCAGTTTCCACTTCTACTGCGGCTCAGCGGTCCCACGCTACTCCTTTCTTCTATATATAAAGAACCGAGCGCTGAGGAAGAGCCTGTGGAGCGGAAGTGGCTAGGAGCAGCCAGGCTGTTTCCTTCAGACCTCTCTTGCTAAAGCCAAGCCACACCAGCGGAGTCCGAGTGGCAAAAAGAAACCACAAAAACCAGCCGGTTGCAGGATGAGACGGCGTCAGGCGGTTTCAGATCTCCTCCAAAACTCTCGATTCCCGTATGACACTAAGTAAGGGCTGAGAAAGGAGCCTTTCAGGATTTGACTTCCCTAACCAGTACAGCTCCTCTGCACCTCTTTCTGGGCTGCTAGCGCCCCTGTAGAAACTGATAAAGCTTCCCTTTCTTTAACTGCAGGCTCTAGTCCTATACAGCTCATCAGGTTAATCTCGCTTGTTTTAAACCCTTATGTGGTACCGTAGGGTTGACTATCAAGAAAGATCTTTTCTCTCACCAATCACAGATGGGTCCTCCCTCAATGTGCTCATTTGCAATGCATATCAAAGGCAAGGTGGTTTTAGAAGAGCCATCTGAGTGTCCACTGCTTTCAGTGACACATCCACCCTGATGTCCCATTGCCACACACTGAGCTGAACAATATTTTTTTTTACTATCAAGCACAGTGACCTCCCTTTTCATAGTAGCTTTGATGTAACACAAGTATTTTTCTCTTATTTCAACCCAAGCTGTTCTGGATTTGGTCTGGTCACAGCTTCTTGACGAAAGCATTTGTTATTCTCACTGAAAATGTGCCCAACTTTGGAGAGCATAAGAAAGACAAGCGACAAGAGTTCTGGAAGGAACTGGCCCTTGCTTCCACATGCATGCAAAGATTGGAAGTGATGTCAAACAGGTTATTTGCAGTTGCAGTGTGAATCATACTGCAGTGATAAAGTGTCAATTTGACCCCATGGTACCGATACCATAACTTTTTTCATGGTACCAGAGCAGGGTTAAAATGCATGTTGGGTGATCAGATCAAGTGAACAGCTAAAACATGTCTAGATGTCTAAGTGATCAGATTTTGTCACTGCCTACATCACTTCCATCAGACAGTACCAACATTCTCTGCCTGCAGCATTCCAATTCTCATATAATGTAATACTGTACTTGCAACATACATTTATAACTTTAAACAGTCAGGTGTGGAGCTGGAAATATCAGTGTTACTGTTTTCAAAAGGCAAAGCAATGGATGCTCATGCAACACCTTGTCCAACTCGTCATAAAATGAGCATGTTATGCATTCCCTTCCAGACTTGACATTCTTATCTTTGGCTTTTACAGTATTTTGAGGTATTCTATAGTTTTAAATGTTTTTTTTATGCTGCTCTCTCATTTTTTCCACACTATCATTTGACATTTTTCTGTAACATCCTTGTCAGGGACACTCTAGGACCCATTAGCTTTTACTCTACAAAAGATATGTGGCCACATGCATCCCAGTCCACCTCTGCAAGCAATTTGAGTGATCAGATCAAGCATCTTGATGGCTGTTTACACTTGTATTTTTTTACACTTTCCACTTGTGATACCATCACCCAGGACACATTTTAAAATCGGGTATAAACAGGGCTTTAGTAGTTCTAACTTAGAAGTGATAAATGGGCCAACTGCTGTTGCAGTTCACTGCATTTTTACTCATATGGGTCCAAAAACATAACCCAGTCCGAGCTGAGACACACCTAAGCAGAAGAAGAAATGTATCAGGTCCAGAAATCCTCACATCAGCCATTGACTTCCCTGTTGAACTGCAGGGGGATTTCCTAAGACATCAAGAAACAAAGTACATGTGTCGTAGCTGATCTTTCACAGTAACAGTGAACTTACACAGGCCCCTCTAAAGCTGCATGACACTGTTCTCATCAAGCGATCGCTTTCAGACTAAACTTTTAGCATTAGTGAGGTCTAGAAAAAAAAATCATATTGAATACCCAAGCGTTTGGCATTATTAACCTCACTCACTTTCTGTTACGGCTAGTCCTCACTAGGGTCGCAGGTACCTGGAGCCTATCCTGGGGCCAATGGGTGCGAGGCAGGGACTGAGTGGGGCACCAGACCACCACACGGCACACACACAAATGTGTGGGAGAAACCGGAGACCCCAACGGAAACCCACGCCCCCACCAGGAGAACATGCAAAATCCACACACACACACACGAGGCCAGGACCCAGTTTCGAACCCCAAACCTTGGTGGTGTGAGGTACAGCACTGCGTGGTCTGCATTAAATACCTCTTTCACTCATTTTTCCGAGTATGTTATAGTCATATAGAGGCAAACTCTTCTTCTCTGGCAACTGCGAATATTCCCTAAAGAAGAAATTAGTACTGATACTTTAGCCCACTTTCTAATTATTATGGTGCTGTCTTGTAGACCAGTCAATGTATTTTGGGAGAGAAGTTTCCTTCCCCCTTTAAACAAACCACAAGTCAGGCAAAGTAGCTGTTTCTAATGAGCTCCTTCACTTCAGAGCATCAGTGAACTTTAGGACCCCTCACTGACCCCCGCCCCCCAAAACAGGAGGCCAGATCAGCCCTGCAGCTGAGGCTCCGCCCACGGGCTCCACGCCGATACAAGAGGAGCGCGCGCTTCTTCAACAGGCGTTGAAGTAGCACGCGACCGGCGCGTGGGAACGTAGAGCGAGAGAGAGCGAGAGTGACAGAAAAGAGAGAAAGGGAACAGAGAGGGAGACTTGGACGTGAAAGAGAGTGAGAATGATCGTGTGGACGCTGCATGTGTTGATATTTTTGGGACCTGACTTGATGGGACCGCCAGAGAGATGAGGAGGAGTTTTGTCTCTGCTGATACAGTCCAGCTGTTCACTCGAGCACGGTGTGAAAGACCAGGCGCTCCGGTTAACCTCGACTCGGGATGAGCCATGTTTTTTTTCCCACAAATGAAGCACTAGAGTCCGGTCCGAGGGCTCCGTGATAGGTCCGTTACCACGGTCTGAATAAAGCTGTGATCGGAAAGCTAAGGCTCAGCCTGCCCTTTTCTCGGTTCAGTCTCTTCGTGGTGGTCAGTGTGTGTGTCGTGTCGAGTTGTGAGGGCTCCGAGTCGCCCACCGTGGCGAGGAGACCCCTCTTAAACTTGCGTTAGACTTCCCTCTATCCTCCACTGTCCGGACAGAGCGAGGGGTGTTTCAGTAAAGAGAGACATAAACGGCCCGGCTCATTCAGACACTCTGAGACATCAGGTAATGGGGGGCGTTTAATTGACGAACTTTTTAAAACTTTTCAAAAAAAAAAAATTACAGGCACGTTTTCTAGATGAGTGAAGGAAAAGGTGACTGATAAATTACAAAGGCTTACAAAATTGTAATTTAAAAAATAGAAAAGAAGTCTTTATCATCCAGGGCCTCTACACGTGTACCCCCACATACAGAATGAGACCACCTGATGAATTAATTAATTAATTACCCTGTTGGGTGCTAATAATTGTACCATTATATAAAATCAGGCAAAGTAACATGGTAAGCAGGCAGCCAACATAACCACAGAAACCAGCTAAATTAACACAGTACACTATGTAAGGAGTAGATATATACATACAATGATAATTTAGCTAGTTTCTCTTAAAACTGCTTGTTTCGCTCTGAAAGCTTCAGTATCTCGAGCAGTCGCGACTCAAGGCAGGTGTGTGAGAAGCCGGGCACACACACACACACACTCAGACTCACATACACCACACACACAACAACACACACTTATCCATACACTCTCTCGCATACACCACCTCACACATGCAAACTTACACCCAGACTTGCATACACACACATTCACATATACCAGACACTCATACACACTCACACACACACACACACACTACAGACTCTGTGCAGAGGCGCGCGCCCGCGGCTCCGTCTCCATGGCAGCCGCCCGAGAGGCGCCGCGAGGCCGGGCCGTGAATGGGTGACGTCACGCGCCCGGCGCCGGAGAGTCTGCGCGAGCTCGAGCGGTGCCAATTCATCACCTGTCCGGAGAGAGAGAGGGTCCTGAGAAACACACACACACAGCTGGGAGGAGAGAGAGTCCTGAGAAACACACACACACAGCTGGGAGGAGAGGAACGAAAGAGTACAAGAAAACGAAGAGAGGAGGAGAAGAAGAAGGACGAGGAGAGGGCGAGAAAACGGAGAGCGGAGGACGAGGTGGAGAAGGAGGAAGATTAGGAAGAGAAAGAAGCCAAATGTGCCAGATGTGGCCGAAATTACGAGGAGAAAACGTACAAAAATAAAAAAAAAATAAGCCTATCGTCCATTGTAATATTTTTAAAACCTCGCGTGAGCCGACATTCAACTTAAAATAAAAAAGACAGCAACAAGAAAATAAATAAATAAAACACAACTGCAGCAGGAGAATAAAGGATGTCCGATAACAGACCGTAAGAAAACTGATACTGATCAGAAACCATGACTGAAACCGTGCAGCAGTGATGTGCACACATGCACACAGGCCTGGCTCATTTTTGCGCAGTTTTGAAACGAGTGTGCATCAAAAGCGCATCGCATTCCAGCACACGAGCCTCATTCCTGTACATTTCTGCAAAATGTGAGGCCAGATGATGGGCTGGAGATCCCAGACTCCCTAATTACTGCTGTGAGAAAATAAAAGCCAGGCAGTTGGACTTACGTTATAAGTTGGACACGTTATAGCTTCGCAGGCTTTTATTTTCTCCCAGCAGATCTAATCCAAGCCCACAAGATGACTGTCCTGAAGAGAGCACCACTTTGTCTCCTCCTCTAGTGCCTCTGCTCTGAGGAGATGCCTTAGATGAGATCATTTAATATGAATTTAATCCATAATTTCTCCTGATGCATTTCCTGATAACTACATTTAAACCAGTGGTCCCCTGAAATAACCCCCTCTCTCTCCTCAGTCTGTCCTGTGGAAGAAGAACAGACTCTCTGATAGTCTGTCAGCACCACCACTAAATGGACACCCCTTCTTCGCCACTGTCAACACACAAGCACATAAACACGCAGCAACCAGTTATATTCACTCATTCACTATGGATATAATAAATCAGAGCTCAGTGGTCTGATCACTCACTAGATGAAGAGCAACCACAGATTGATGCTGCTGTTATAAAAAGTTGTTTATACTCATAAATTAAGAGGTGGCACATCTGAGAAAGCATTCCAAAACAGTGCATTTTAGACACCTCGGCCAGTCCGTAATAACATGATCATATTCCTGTTCACAAATGAACTGCTGAAGACCCCTGTGTCCCCCCTATACACACTCATAATCCTCGTTCCTCTGTTAATCAGACTGGCTTCTCTCTCACTTTCTGCCTCTGAAAAAGGCTGGAGGCGCTTGTCCCCGCCCTTGCCGTGCTCTCAGTGGCTCGGCATGCGGCAGCAGTGAAATCCTATTAGTCGGAGCTGCAGCGCAGGCGCCAATGAGCATGGCCCGAATCTCTCTGGCCCCGTCCACCTGCTGGGGTATATAAAGGAGCGATGACAGTTGATAATCCAGTGCGTTTAGACTCGGAGCCGCAGGCAACTGGAGAGAAAAGCAGAAAGAAAAGAAAAGATACAAAAATCAGACGAAACTACATTTCTGAAGGTCTAGTCGACAGCATGAAGGCAATAAGTCCGGTGAGGTCGCTGCGGAAAGGTGGCGCGGGAGCTCCGGATCCCAGTCTCGGTCTTGGTCTCGGGATCTCGCGCAGCAAGACCCCCGTGGACGACCCCCTGAGCCTGTTGTACAACATGAACGACTGCTACTCTAAGCTGAAGGAGCTGGTGCCCAGCATCCCGCAGAACAAGAACGTGAGCAAGATGGAGATCCTGCAGCACGTCATCGACTACATCCTGGACCTGCAGATCGCTCTCGACTCTCACGCCGCCATCAGCAGCCTGCGGCCCGGACACGGCCCGGCCCGGAGCCCCCTGACCACCCTCAACACGGACATCAGCATCCTCTCCCTACAGGTACTGGCCACTGAGGCACACGGGGCCAAAACACAGCACGGACCCTTCTAACAGGGAAACGAGCGGCATTTCACTTAAAATTCGCATTTTTTGTATTTATAGGCTTCGTATGTATTAAGCCATCATTTTACTTTAGATTTGATTCCGGGTTTTTGGGCCGTGTTCGTAAATTCACTTCAAACTGGGTTTGAGGGCGGTACATGCCTTAAATGACTCCATTTCTCTTTAAAATAGCCTTTTTGTTTTTATAGGCTGTGAATGTATTAAGCGACAACATTTCACTTTACATTTGTTTCTGGGTTCGAGAGCTGTGGCTGTGTTAAGACAAAATTTCACTTTAAATTGGGTTTGAGGGCTGTGTATGTATTAAACAATAGCATTTCACTTTAAAATTGCCTTTTTATTGTCATGGGCGGTTCATGCATTAAACGTCAGCATTTTACTTTCAATTCGTCTTTTTATGGGCTGTGTATGTTTTTAAAAGACGAACATTTAACGTTAAAATTGGTTTGTGTGCCGTACGTGTATTACACGGCTTGTTTTTTTTTTGATTGTTACAAATAATGCTTTGCTTTTTAAATATGATCCTAAAAATCTTGTTTTTCCTTCTCCTGTAGACGCCAGAGTTTGAGTCAGATTTGATCACAGAGGACAGCAGGACGCTCTACCGTTAATCAGGTAAAAACAGCAGCTTTTGCTTGTTTAATACTGAAAGAAGGGCTGCAGGGACAAATGTGAGGACAGAGCATGTATACGAGCTGCACAACAGGGAGAAAGGGGGAAAAATGTCCATAAATGTCCTATAGTGTTTTTAGGGTCATTATGGCTGGACCTTTTCTGAGAGGGGTGAAGAGGAAGAGTAGTGTGTAATGAGGGGCTGTGAGTGCAGTTCAGTGCAGGCAGCAGCAGAAGTGCAGCTACATCTGGAGAGCAGGGTTTCTCTCACTATTGCAGTGTTTGGTTAAATGTCAGAACTGTGGCTTCCTCTGTGGCGCCAGGCTGTCCGGATCTCTGCCCTGTTTGCATTTTCTCAATGCCTCTCTCCCTCTCTCTCTTTCTCAATCTTTTGCAGGTGTTTGGTTAAGACGTGAACACACAGGACCTGGGAACTGACCCCCCACCCCCAAACACACACACACCCCTCGCCCCTCAATTTGTGTTCTCGGCCTGGAGTCACCACACCCCCACCCTCTCCTCTTAACACACACCCCCCTTTCAGCTGAATCAAGAGACTTTTTTGCTTCTAAAGGACAATCTATGTGATGTGTTAAGTTCGGACGTTGATTTATTTATCTAAAAAGACTCGTTTGCTCTTTTCTTCAAGAGGAAGAAGCGCTATAATCCCGTGAACGGGAGGGAAAAGACACCACCACCAACAAAAAGCAAATGGAAGAAGAAAACGGTCCGCAAGAGACCCTTTTTTCTTCTAAGACGAGAAGTCTTCGCTTTTTTCGTGAAGATGACGTGTGAATATAGGAGACGACAACGTGCTTAGTTGCTGTACAAAGTTTAGTCTTGTTTTTTTTTTTTTTTTGTCGAGCAGCGTCTTCTCTTTTTTTTTTTTTTTTTTTGGCACATGAAGGACTGGACGTTGAGTGTGACATAAACGCGTGAAACCTTGTGAACTCTTTCAGAGTCGTGTATAGTTGCAGAAATTGGACCACCAAGCTGCAAAGTGTTATGCTGTACTTAATTATGCTGAGACTTTTTATAAAAGTAATTGTAAATCGTAAAACCTTTTTTTATATATAAAAAAAAATAAATCAAATGCTTTATTTGAACAGATCTGTCTGCTGTAGTCTGTAGTTGGTGGCCTACGGGCCTATATTTAGGCTACCTTTGGGTGCAGGTGCCAGACAGCTGAAGTTGCTGTACACTTAAATGAAGACTTTAATGAAGAAAATGAAATCTACATGATTTGTATGCCCGAACGCAGCCGGTCAGCTAAGACATGTTTTAATGTTTTAGCGTCTGATGCTAAAACTACAAAAGCAAACTTCGGCTGTAGAGCATGTCCTGGTTGATCGGCTCCTTTTGGTGAAATTGTGCATTTTTTTTTTGTTGTTGACTTTTTTCCTTTAATACTAGTTAAAATCATGTGTGTACAGTGTCATGATGCTCCAAGACTGCCACTGCGAAGCTAATTTAAGAACAGGTAGGCTTGACGAGCTAATGGTCTGTGCACAGGGCCCCACAGCTAAATGTACATGTCACTGTAACCTGTATTTATTTACAGCCTGAGTAAAGGCCGATTGTGAAGACTTTAACCCCGCTTGACTCTTCACATGCCTTTGGATCAGGAAATGCATGTGTGGCATATTAAGGCATCTATCTAGCTGTTCTCTGCTTTGGTCCTAAGCACTGAATGATGGTCTAGAAGTGCTCTGCTTGCTGGTTTGCAAATGTGGTTTGAATCTTTTGAAACCTTCGTTATCTGCGCAAATCTGATTTCAAAGGCCCTGTCTATACATTTTGTATTGTCTTCGATTTTCTCTACACCAGATCTGGTAATTCAGCTAGAAGCCTAGTAACAGAACAGGCTCTGCTGTAGGAGAAATCATTGTAATAAAGCAACTAATAAGTTTGTAGAAAGACTCTTGCCTCGGCTGCCTTCCTCATTTATGCGCCGCTTGTGGTCAAGCAGTTTCGAGGCTATTTTTTTTTTTGTAAAGCAGCTTGGCCGGCTCTTCCCCTCTGAACAGGATTTCGCAACTCTAGTGCAGTAGTGAAGGAGCCTGCACCTTTGATCTCCAGCCGACCACTATAATGTAGAGTACGCCACCTGCTGGCACATCCACAACACACAATCCGTAATCACCAATCCAGTCAGTCCCAACCCACCACAAACTTATCTGCGTCTGTGGCAAGTTCTTTTTTTTCCCTGTTTCTGCATCAGAAATGGGGGGGGGGGGGGGTGAGGTTTTACAAGGACTTATTACTCAAATGGTGTGTATGTGTATACATACACGCTGGATATATATTCATATATAAAATATAATAACTTCATAAAATAACAGTACCCTGTTAGTCATTTTATAACATTTATAGTAGAAATAATACAACCACCCAACTAGTAAAACTTTTTCTACATTTTTTTTTACACACAATGTGAGAATGGATATGTATTTTCACTTAATTTAATGTGAAAGGTATTACTTCTAGTTAAAAAAAAGTCAATGTAAAGTCACCTTATTAGACACCTCACAATGAGCCAAAGGTGTGTGAACTGTCCACTAGTTTTGACTGTTGCCCTTTGTCAGTAGCCTAACCTGTCGGCCGCTTTAATCTCATTTTAAGGAGAAAAATCTAGGTTGATGTGACACATATTTAGTAAGCTGGGGTATTCCATAGACAGACAAACCATTAGGACAAGGACTGATCAAAGATACCTGTTCTCCGATTAGCATTCAGATCAGTTTACTTAGCGCAGCAGTGTGAGTCGCAGAGGCATCACAAATTATGCAGGCTTGAAAACAAGTGACCTGACCACAACAGTGACACTTACGTTCTGAAATAGCTCAGGTGTACTCTTTAGGTTCATGCTCATCACACATTCTGCAGCTCAATATACAGGAAGTGTAGAACACAAACAAGAAAGGGAGGAAATTAAAAACTCTTCGAAATGTTTATTACTTCCTTAATTATGGCCATGCACTTTGAGGAAATATCAACAGCTCATCACACTTAGAGACGCATGCAATCTTCTGACAGTAGTTTTTTTTTCTACTCACCACATATAACACTGATCTATACACAGGATTAATAAATAGCAAAGTGGAAAGCATTCGCCTTCAGTGCACAAAGTGATAACAATTCAGGTCATCAAACACATCACACCAACAGCAAACATTTCTTCGACGCGACAGTAATGATCCACTGATACGTTTCATGTCGCTAACTTGTTAATTAAGAATTCCAGTACACATTAACAGATCACACAGTTTCACAACACGGTCTATAAAACAGCTACAATCCCACAATGTCACGACTGACTGCGTTTATTCCGGCTCCTAACTGTTACAAGCGTATGTGTTCATTTGATTTTAGCTTCCACTAAATGAGATGATTTCGTACTGAGACACTCATTAGACAGTGTGACCCTTGTCCTTCGTCTGACAGCGAGCCTACTGACCATCTGATGCAGTTCTCACTCCGTCCCTGTTCTTGCCTACAGACTTCACATTAATATTCAATAACGGCTATTCAAAGTGTCAACATCAGGTATCACCATGTAACATCAAAATCTATAGCTACGTCTTTTCACTGATCACTGATAACGATTTCAAGTGAAACTCAACTACTCATGTCTTTAGGATTAGTATTTTAAAATCTACATCTACAGATCTAACATGAACTCTACTGACTGTGAGCATGAACCAGTGACTAGCCCTGCCCTGCATATTTGACTTTAGAAGGGCTTGTTAATAAACTGAATCTTTGGATCAGCAGAGAAAACATCTGTAGAACAAACCCTTCTTTATTTGTCAGTTGCGGCCCACATCAGCTACACTGCCTAACTCCTCACCTAGCACTACTGCACCTGATGCAGTTGATCAAGGACTTCTGACGATGTTCATTATCTGGTGGAGATAAAGATTGGAACTAAGTAGGTTCTTCAGGATAAGGTTGGTGACCACTGTTGTAGGACACGGTGGCTCTTCACAGCACGCTCTCCCGTTCCTCACTCCCGTCGGTGTCCCGTCCAGTTGACGTTGTTCTCCTCAGACGGGCCCCAAGCAGATTCTGGTTGGGCAATGTGGCAGTGCCTGGCCCAATGATGAGCGGGGTGCTGTTGGTTTGGTCGTCCTCATTGCCATTGTTGTTGTTTAGTGGTACATCGCTGGCTGCTCGGTTCAGGTTGGTGACGGCCGAGGCGGGCCAGTTTTCCTCTGGACTGCTGGCAGGGGGGCTGCCCTCAGACGGAGCCTCAGAGCAAATGGACATGCGGGCTACCGCAGGGTCCTGAATGCTGCTTAGGCGCTTCCGCACGGGGCTTTCCAGCACCAGCTGGATAAGACGTTCCTCCTCCTGGGCGGCAGGTTTCTTTTCCTCCTCCTCTTCCTCTTCCAGGGAGCGGTCTGAGGAACTGCCGCTGGACCTCATGCCAGAGTCCGATGACTCCTTCTTGTCCAGAGTGACGGCTGAAATGAAGCTCTTTGCGGCCTTGGGCCGGAGTGGCTGTTCTCCAGCTGCCCGCTGCTCTTCCCAAAGCAGAGGGGTGGCATCCGTCTCTTCGTTGCCGGACTCCTCCTCCTCTTCTTCTTCTCGGCTAGGAACACTGTGATAACGGCCTCGGCTCACAGAGGCTTTGCGGGCAGCTCCGCGCTCTGGTTTCTCTTCCTCTTCGGTGATGGGATGGAGCTGCCCAGCATCCTGGGAGTTGGCATAGTCTGCCATGCTCTCTGCAGGTTTGAGGTTTCTCTTGAAAGGCTTGCGGCCTTCCTGCTCGCCATCCTTGGCCTTGTCTTCAGAGCTCAGTCCAGCCTGGGCTGGTCTCTCAGTTTCCATTTGGGCCATGTGGGAAATGTAGTCCTGGTATGCGTTGTGATACTCGGCTTGCTGTCGGTCCGTCAGCCTACTGATGTCATTGGAAGACTCCTGAGAGTTCAGGCTCGACATGCTGGCTGTCCGGTGATTTGCAACCTGAAGGGATAGAGATAGTTTTGTGAAAACACCCACGTGCACAGAAATAAACACATTAATGCTGTCATTCAAAAACCCTGTAGTCAACAAAGCTAACTTCATAAAAAAGGGAAATCTGTTAAAGGGAAATCTGTTAAAGGGAAATATTCAGGATTTCTACATAATTCACGTGCTGTGGTGTCAACAAAGTCATTCAGGGAGTTCTGATGGTTCAGTGTGATTCACCGATTCAGGTTCCTTCACAATGGTGGCGATAGGAACCAATGGTCGCAATGTCTTCAATGCAAACTTTATTTACTTTCCAAAACCAGTGAACCTATATGTAATTTGGATCATATGAAATAATGGTATCTGAAAAATATACCATTCATGAATCTGAAGCATTCAAAATACATACATTTTAGTCTAAATACATAGTACATCTCAGACATACATTTTCTTTGGGACGTTAAATGCTTCCGAGGTCTGGTTCCTATCACCACCGCTCAAACCACTCTGAATGACTTTAATAATGAAATCTGAATGACTGAATGACTTTAATAAAATAATGAAATCTGAGGTCTCCCCTTAATATAAATATATAAATTCAATTTTAAAAGTTTTTCTTTGAAAAATACTGAAAGGTTTGCTTTTTAAAAAGCCTATTGGTCACTAAACCTTCTTGTGACAGTAGTGAAATCTATGAAGAACTTAGATGCAGAATCTGTACTGTTTGAACAACGAAAGGAAACAACAAAACCGCCCACATTGGACCTCCATCATCAGATAAACTGACTATAGTCTCAAACCATTATGGACCCTCTGCGAAGTACAGATGCGCTTGGTAAATGCGGAGTGACACTTTCAAAGTGTGAGCAGAGCAAAGAGCAGAAATAGCTGTCCCTATGTGACAGAAAGGGCCTCTCTCACGCTGGCCCACATTAAGTGCAAGCGTGTGTGTGAGAGAGAGTCAGGTCAGCTCTTCACTTCCTCTGTTCATTCAGGTCAGAGAACACTCTGTTTGTCACCCAGTAAACCACAGGCTATTTTCACTCTGCTGATAGACTACTGAAAAGCAGAAGCTAAGTTTTGCTTCTTTGTTAGCTTTGCTTCTTTTAACAAAGCTGGTGTGCGGAAAACACGAGAATGTGTGTGTGTAGATTGCGTGTATAAATTATAGTATGTGGGGGTTGGACAGGACATTACTGCACAGCATCTGTCTGAGTACTGTACAATATATACATATGCAGTTGTATGCATTGAGTGGCTTTATTAGAAAAACATACTTCACAGGTGGTCACAAACAGATAACGGTGCCACACCACCAAGAGTGAGGTGGGTTAAAATGTCTCTGTTTGCCTCATTAATAACTGACTTGGGCCGGTGCTAAATGAATGTTATTCTTTCCTTTGACCTACAATTGCAAATGCATTTAAAAACTGAGGCCTTGTAACCAGAGGGGCATAAGTGACATTTGACCAATTTTACAGAAGAGCATAAACTAATTCCAGCCATACTTTGCCCTGTGTTTATTATAATTAGTCGCATTAGCATTCAGTTTATTTCTTGTCCAAAAATGTCTTGTCTGGTTTCAAGGCTTCAACATACTGTTCATGCAAAACTCATACAGCATAAGTGAGTGGGCACTTCAAATACACCACCCCTTTGTATGAAAGGTTGCTGAGTCAGACAAAGCCTTGTAAATGTGCAAGTTGCGCCTAAGGCTGGAAACATTCCCCATGTAAGTATGCAAACTCAACAACTTTGAAGAAAGGAAAATCGTTTTTACGCTGTTGGATTTTAACATGTGTCACCTGAAAATTGATATCGCAACGCAAGTATTCTGTGTGCTATAGAGGCCTACTCTCTCTCCTCCCTCCGACATCAATGAAGACACACAATCTACTTCCTAATTTTTTCCCCTATGTAAGAAGCTCCAAACACACCTCCAACGTCAGCGTGTTTATTGCTGTTGTGGCTACTGGAACCGTGCATCTGCTTTACGGTGATTTGTACTTTATCGCCCCCTTGAGACATATAATGGAAGAAATCATTTTAACTATGCAAAAAATTTCCTGTGTTTCCAAGGTTTCCGAATTCACGTTTTTTCGCAGGCTATGATCCTGGCCTGACAGTTGAGAGAATGTGCAGTTCAAATGGAGAGCATTTATTTGACAGAGGCAGTGTTTTAACTTCGCACCCACCATCCAGTTGTTGCTGGGCTGTCTGACGGGTTCCTCCAGGCCGGCTGCACTGAGCTCCTCAAAGCTGAGGTTCAGGCTGTAGCATAGTGGGTTGTCGTGGGGGGCTGCAGTAGGATGGCAGGGAGGATCAGGCTGGGCCAGAATGCTGCTGCCTTGCTCACTGTCCCCTCCACATTCCTCCTGCAGCAGCTGGCTCTCCACCTGCCTCTGCTCCAGCACCTAGGAAATCACGCCAAAGCACAAAAATGACACTCACTCAGCATTTGAAAGCAGCAGTTTGGCTAAAAATTCAGTTTCTATGGTCTTCCCATTACCTCAGCTGTAGTCAAACAGCCAAGTCACATTCGCTATCTGATGTTTGCAAATTTAGTTTTGCACCAAAGTTATGAGGCAAATGTCACTGACAAGCAACTAATAACAACTAATAAGAATCATGCAAACTGAAATCCATAAAGCATCACACGGTTATCTCAGACCATGATAAGTTGATATATAATATCAAGTATACCAGCTGATGGGGCCCCTGACACTGTTTTTGCTATGCAAAATACAGTATATGGTAAAAAGTATTGGGACACACCTCTTAATTATTGAATTCAGTTGGCCCCTTACTTCTAGTGAAGCAATCTTAATGTTTTAGCAAACCAAGTCATACTAGACAACAGTTTGGAGAAGAACCTTTTCTATTCCAGCATGACTGTGCCCCAGTGCACAAAGCAGCGTCCATAAAGACATGTTTGACTGAGTTTGGTGTGGAAGAACCCCATCCAAAACCTTTTGTATGAACTGGAACCAAGATTTTGAGCAAGGCCTTCTCGTCCAATATCAGTGCCTGACCTCCATGCTCTACAGAATGTACAGACACAAATTCCCACAGAAACACTCAAAATATTGAGGAAAATCTTCAGAAAAGATTTTTGATTATTTGCTAAAATACGGCTACAGGAACAGCACTAGACATGTCACCCAGGAAACCTTGTTTTTAATGATCATGTGTGGTTCTTGGTTAAACTGAACTGAGAGTGTGGTTTCCAAAAGCCATTGTTCCTATTGTCATTTGTAGAAGACATAGTGCATAGGTTAGGGCTCTAGTGCAGTGGTTTCCAACCATAGTCCTGGAGTGTTCAGGGTTATTTTAGTTTAACCCTAGAGTATCACTGCCCTGAAGGTAGTAGAGTGTGTTGTTTTTTTTCTCTAGCACACCCACGTAAACTCAGACAAGGCTTGTAAAGTGATTCATTCTGCTGTTTAATCTGCTCTTCTCCATCAGTAAGGAACCATTTTGTTCTATACATTCACTTCACTATATGAACAGAAGTATTGGGACTCCTGACCATTACACCAAAAGGGACTTTAATAACATTGCAAAGTTGGTCCCCCCTATGCGGCTAAAGCAGCTTCTGCTCTTCTTGGAAGGCTTTCCACAAGGCTTTGGAGTTTCTTTGGGAATTTGTGCACATTCATTCATTCTGTAGAGCAGTGGTCCCCAACCGCCGGGCTGTGGACCGATACCGGGCCGTGGGTCCTGTGGTACCGGTCCGCGAGCTGCACTTGTTGTACGAAAATGCTGTTAATAAAGCTGCGAGTACAAATTGGATTTATGGTTATTAGTGTATTTTAATTATATTTTTATAATTAAAATACACTAATTATATTTTTATTATATCTTTAAAATATCCCCATTTTTATGCATATCATTTATTTGTATAAATACGTATATTTATCTGCCACTCC
>JBBPDE010000001.1:35541546-35554874 GCA_037974605.1 Nannopetersius ansorgii
AATACAAGTGACAGACCAGGCTTAATCCCTGTCCGGGAAACCGACCCGAAGTATTGTATTAGCTGCTTATATTTGCTGGTTATAATTAGCCAGTTAAATGTTTTGTTTTTTTTTTAAAAAAGTGTGCAAAGACTAGGAAGGAAGATGCTGCACGATGTAACAACATAAAGCTAGAAAGTATCATTTAGTTACACATACATTCATAAATACTTCTCTTGTGATCTCCATGAATCTAAGTTCTCCATAAATCAATGCACTTGCACTAGGGTCATAACTCATCTGATTCACTTCAATGAGGTCTTTTAGTTACTTTGTGTGCTGAGTCAGGTGTGGCAGAGATGGATGAACACCCATGTGCAGTGAATGATGTCCTCAGGCCTAAAACTGTGAACTACTGATTTAAACTAAAGAACACAAGACAGTGTTTTCTATCTGCACATGCTAACAGCTCCCAGGTGATCTTTGTACTTACTAGTCCAGAGCTGAGGTCCTTATGGAAGGCCAGTTTGGAGGTTGGGCGGGAAGGAACATGGAGGGGGTTGCCGGGGTAATGTCGGGGCACTTGATAAACATGTTGAGGGAAATAGGGCTATGGAGGTGGAGGAAAGAAAGGGAAAATGTTCATGCCATGAATAAATGAGGGTTGGATGAGGATGGCCTACACACAAGACAGACACTCAATATGGCGGTAAAAACTCGAAACATAAAATAACAGGCACTGGAAATTCAGCCGATCCTTTCAGCAGAACAGGAATAAAAATAAACTGTCAAAGAGTCAACGTTTCCAAAAGCAAATACCTGTCAGCACTGTCATAAGAAAACATAGTGTCCCTGAAATGGTAAAATAGAAAAAAACAACAACAATTAAAGTTCTTAACATCTCGATATGTTGCTTATGTTGTGAAATAAAAAACAAGGGGACAGCAAGGTTTTATTATGACAGCAGCGCTAAGTTTTTTTTTTTGGCTTGATGCCTTAGGTCAGCGAAGTAGCAAATATGAATCAGTGAATCCATCACGCTTGCCATGCCAAGGCCTATAGAAGAGGGAGACTCACTCGGTTGTAGAAGGGGTGCTGCGGGCCGGTGAGGCCGCTGAAGTAGCTGCTGTGGGACTGTGCAGGGAAGGAGGCAGTAGCGGAGCAGGCTGCAGGGGCCTGACCAAACACTGAGTGTGTCCGCACCGGAGCCTCCTGTAGGGGAAGCGTGGGATAGCTAACTCCTCCGATATGCATCTGCTCACGAGCATCACGCACATCTGAAAAAGAGAGAGAGAGAAAAAGAGAGAGAGAGAAAGAGAGAGAGAGAGAAATGTCATTTCTGAAGATTTCATAAGATTATAATCTCGGCCTGCACTTAAAGCGCATTCACATCCTCCTACTCACAGTTAACTTTAGCCAAATGAAGCACAGCATTTTTAGTAAGTCTCATGTGAGAACGAAGGAAAAAAAAATCTCTCTGTGGGTTGGTTCTCAAAACAACAAACACTGATGACCAAACAGACTTCTCCCAAAAGATTCAGCAGATTACCAGTACGACCGGCCAAAAAGTCCGACAACACTTATTTTCTGCGCGCGGTAATCATACGTTTCTACCCGTGGAAAGAAACAGACAGAGTGACTCAGAAATAAAGAGGCAATTTTGAATTATGTTTCACATCCTGAGGTGAGCATAATAGAGCCCTTGTTTCTCACTCAGGCCTGGATGGAGGAATTGTTTACCGCGCCGGCCCGAGGTCTTCACACAACACGGACACAACGCAGAGGGTCATTAAAGGTTAAATTAGGTTAAGACGCGCCATCTCTAACCGATCTGAAATGCTCAAGAATGAAAGAACCTTGTAGCTTTTGATCTCCCTTTATTTGCATAAACCTCAATAGATGCTCAAAATTGCTTGCGTGCCTTATGTGTCCCTTTGCCTGACAGCATCAATCCTGTCAGGTTTGAATTACCCCCGTCTCTTGAGAGTTCCTGTTCAATTCAGCCCACTCTTTCACAGACAGGGTGCTCATTTCAGTCTGCCTATTTCAACATTTCACCTGCTGTTCCACATTAAGAGCTGGGAGTGAGGTCTGGTAATTTTGCTGGTTGGTCAAAAATGTCCCTGTTTGAACCAGTGACATACAGACACACTGCAGTTGTCATCCTGGAATGTGGGGGTGTAAAATGTTGTGTTCTGTTTAGAAATAAAGCACAGTGTTCATGGAAAAATGAGGTTAGGGTTAGAATAGGGGTGTCAAATCTGATCCGCAAACATAATCAACTGTTTGAAGACTGAGACCAGTGTTAGGATGAGGGTGAAGGAAAAGTTAAGGTGATGCAATTGAGTGACAAAGTAAGCTTTTGCAGAGCAGACACACAAATAAAATGTTACCTAGCTTTTTACTGAATTGAATCTGTGTGTATTTAACTGTGTGTGTACCTGCAATGATCTCGCGGAGTTTGGGGTCTAAGTTGACAGTACAAGGCAGGAACATCTCCACATCATGAGCTGTAAGTACAGGGGTTCGCGAGGACAGGAACACTTCAAAACTGCGGATGTCTCCATCAATCTCCAGCAACGGCTCCACGTCTTTGGTAGTCGGAATGTTCTTGGAAATCCTGCAACAAGATGGTCAAGGTGTTTTGTAAACAAGAATGTGGCAAGAGCCATATACACAGAGTTGACAATTCAAACCTCTGGTCCACACCCTTCCTCTTTCCTTTTAGACAAACCTCATACAAGTAACCTAGGCAACAACCAATCAGATACGCAGTGCATAACCTATTTGCGTCATGCTCACCGTCATAGTTTCAACAGTCACAAACATGTAAGCAGCGGGATGAAATAATTTATAAAGAAATGTCTGTATTTAAAATATAAGACATTATTAACTTCAATTAATTTTAAGTATAAAAAAATAAATAAACAAAAAATCAAGATTTGGCCACTTTCGGACAGAAAACTGGCCTACACCCACAAACCTTTCCTCTTGACAGTACAAGCTGCTTTTGATTTGCAAACACGCCCCGGGACGATTCACGGCTACAGCAGATTCTGAAGCCATATCAATCAAATACAAAATAAAAATGTCAACTCCATCCTATAACAAACACGTGGAGATTTACTGAAAACGTTTATTGAAAACGTATTTTGAATATATAAAAATGTTAAAAAGTTTATTTTTCTCATTCATTTTTGGTAGTCATGTGGTCTTAAAATATGGAAGGGTACGGCACACATAGCTGATCTGTGCAGAAGTAGCTTGGAGCACACTGGTCTGCAATATCAAAGACTGGAGACAGATCTGTGAGGGAAACGATTTATCTTCCTACACGTTGGAGTAATCAGATACATCTCAAGATTTGATTCTGCTGAATGCAGACATTTAGGACACACCATATTTCTTCTGCTATCTCTCCCTGTACTGGGAGCGTTAGCTGTTATGGTATTTCCCATCTTCTTATCAGCAAGTCAGGAGACACAGGCTGCCCTTTTTTCTGCTAATAAGCCCATATTGTATCACACAGAGCATGAGCTCACTGCTCGGCATCATTTTACGATGCTGGTTAAAGTAATCCGATTTGAAGGGTGAAATTGGCTCCATTTGGGAAGGAGGGGGAGCAGCGACACAATGAAGCTCAGTGGCCATGGCACACAGCTGAAGTGGAGAGCTGGAGTAAACAAACAAGAGGACATCACGAGGCCTGAAGGTGCTTTGTAAGCACCTGTGGAGAGCTACTGGAGTAAGCAAGTTTCTAAGAGTCTCCCACCTGCTGTCGAAGTTTAAACTACAATAAACTCACAGAGAAATATAACAACAAACACATTTAATGAACATTTAATGCACAAAATCTAACATAAGTCCATAGAAAATATAAGAGTGTGTAGCAACAGACAATTGTCTATTTTTATAGGTATGTCGCATCAGGGGTGCTCAGGGTGGTGAGGCTGGGCACGAACACAAGGTTCCCTTTGATGGGTTTCATTAACAAACACAAACTGAACTCAACGCAAAGAGACACAAGGGCCTAAAACAAGGTAGCTATGTCAGAAACACATTAGCAAGTCAACAAAACTTAAGATAACTTTCTGATGATTTAGGCAGGGAGTTTGGATTATGCTAATAGATGAAGCATGCACTTCTTTTGCTTGTTAGCTGGTTATAGCTCTTGTGCAAAACAGAAGAAGTAAATTTTGGAGTCCAAACATTGGCTCTGGATGATTCATTACTTTTAGAGCAAAGGAAAATGGTCTAAATGTACGATTTATTTACAGTATCCTAATTTAGCATGTGTCTCAAATCCCTTAAACACTCACTGCCCTCTCTGTTCTCTTCAGTACTTCTTTTCTGTGCACATACTGTCACTGGGGTGGTACTCTGAGGGATACATCTTCAGTGTCTTTAGTTAACATAACTGCACTGTGCTCAACTGCGGTGATTTTTTTCTGTAGCACTGACTCCTCCCTGTCTTGACTGCAGGCTATTTATTTTAATATTCTAGTTATGTGCACCACTGGGAAGGTGAATGTATATAACCTCTACAACTCATTAAAGAAACACAAATGGCCCTTAAGAACTGTTTACTTTTGACAGTGCAGTCTTGAAGAAACAAAATTGACCTGGAATGTCCCCTGTCTTTCAAACAATGTAGTTTTTTTGAGAGCTATCTTTACTTTGTTGATATTACGACCCATTTCCCGCCACCATCGCTGCAAAAAAAAAAAAAAAACAGAGGAAATTTTCAAGGGTGAATTTCGCAGCGATTACTCTGATAGTGGACAGTGTAATCTCTTCCTCCGCTGCAGCCTACATCAGCGCTGAAGGCCATGGAGCGCAGTGAACTGCCAGGCAGCGGTTGTGTGCTCTGGCCACGCGCGTGCATGTGGGTGAGAGTGTGGTGCTGGGTGTGAGAACAGATGTTGCACACACTGGACAAAGGCCCGCACTGTGCTAGAGCGGGCCTCGGAGTCAGCGGGTCAGCGGCAGACGCTGCGTGAGCGGTCAGCTGACCTTCCGCATGATGGACATTAGGTGGAGATGGGCTCTGACCCAGAGGAGGGGCTGAAGGACGGAATGAGTAGAACGACGGTGTGCATCGCAGACGCACATCTCGGCTCGGCACATTCGCACGCAGACAGTGCAGAGGGCAGGGCTTAAGCTGAAGGAGTGCGAAGTGTGTAAGGGAAAGGGACTTGGTTCATTTCCCACGCACTGGATTAGGCAGCACAGGGTGGCTTGTGCCTCTTCCGAAGCCCAGCTGGGCTTGTTTATTTGTGTGTTCCTGTGTGTGTGAGAGTGTCTACGCGTGTGTGTGTGTGTGTGTGTGTGTGTGTGTGTGTGTGTGTGTGTATGTTCACTCATGGACAAACAGGAGCCAGTGACAAGAGCCTCTCAAGAGACTTCCTCTGTCACAAGACACACATACACATACCAATCACATTCCCCCACTCACTAATTTGCCTCTACAGTGACCAACCTGCTCTTTAAGGAAGTGTCTTTTAAGAGTCGTGGTTCAGTACATGCCAGCTTTTCCAACATGAACCTGCATGGGCATATGTTCTACATTTAGACAATGAATCATATCTTATTCACTCTTTGTTCAGCCTCTGTAGTGGTTAAGGACCTCCAAGCTTAACATTGCCTGCAGAGAAGTCAATGGAGGTTCCGGAAATTAATTTCTGTCCATTTGTTTTATGTTTTATACCTGAATAATAGTTTAATGCTATCATTTTGTAAAAGAACATCAAGCACATACATAATTTCCCTCTTACCCCACATGTAGCCAACAGCTAACACATGCTGGTTTTCAAAATGGCTTCTTTGGTTACTGGAGCTAAAAGGCTAATGCAAGTCATTAGCAACGGGTATCATACTGAATTCTATTCTATTTTTAAGCTCATCAAAAAAGTCTTTGTCACTCAGATCGAGTGAGTGAAGAGAAGGATTGGGCATGTATTTAAGGAAAGAGTTGCGAGACTGTTAATTATCCAGTGTTTGTTAGCTACATCAGCCTTGTTGGTTGATTTCTTGCCTGGTCGACTGCAAATAAGTGAAAAATGTAAATTTGAATCTTTTAGCCATTCCTTTAAGAGTTATGGCCCTTTTTGCATACTGCAACAAAATGAATGAATAGTAACATTTTGTCATGGACATTTCCATAACAGAACAGCAGCTTTTTCATTGAAAATACAGTTTAAGCATGAATACCAGTATTTTACATTCGTGCAACGTGAAACCACAACTTAAAGGCTGTTTTTCTTGGGCCTACCACCCACACTAATGATGACAAGTTTGAGTTATTTCACAGTTTTAGTTTACTCTAGCTATGTAGCTAGTATGATGGGTTTGTTATGAATGCACTCTCAATGGTGACAAGTGTCAACAGTTTGTTTATGGAGTACAGATACATAAACACACAAGAGAGACACACACACACAACGCAGACTGTTGAATAGTGCTGGGCTCTGAGAAGGCCCCTCTATTTAATCTGGCACGTAGCGGAGAGCGAGCTAAACACCCCGACACAGGCTGCGTCCAAGCACAACACTCCGACCAAAATGGAGCTGGGCATCCAGAAACACACCATCATGACACTTTCATTCCAACGGACCGAAGTGACTGCAGACAGACTGGCGTACATGAGAAGATGGGGAGGGGAGCGGAGGGGGGCATAAGTTGGTCAGCCGCTGAGGACATATGGGCACTTACTCATACCAAGCCATCTTCCCCCTCTACAGATACAGCATGTGTTAGTCCTTTTTTCTATTTTTCACAAGCTTGTTTTTGCAGACTGAATAGAGAAGGGTTACATATAGCAGTATTGTGTGCTGTGTCTTCAGTTAAAGCTGCTGTCATATTGTTTGAGACAAGCATCTCTGCATTCACCAGAAAAGAAGTACACCGAGCACTATTTATATCAGCTATCACCAATGGGAATCCACTTCAAAAACAGCCTTTTTTCAGTCTATGTGGAAGAAAAGTTGGCCCAAACATAAAGCATTTTTCCCCTCCCCACCCCAAAAAAAAGACTTTCGACATCCTTGCTTTTTGCTTTGGGAGAGATATGAAAACGAACAAAGGCACTATCAGTCATCTTTCATGGGAGCGTTGGGATGGAGGGAAATGGAGCTCGGGCTGAGTTTGGTCAAGGCAAAAAACATTCAGAGTTCGTTTTCTTTCTTCTAAAAAAAGCAGAGACAGAGACAAAAAGCACACCGGGAATCCTGACGACACCATACATAATGCCGCTATTATATGAGATTGTGTTGTGGCGTGTCTGATTTTAAACGACGACTGCTTAGGAGGATTCTGGCCTGGGTTTCTCCGAATGCTAATCGATCCCTACGCTGACTGAGGCTTCTTTTCTTCCTCCTCTTCCTCTTGTTTCTCCCACACACCAGCAGCTGACAGGAAGAAGCATAATTCTCCCACTCTTTCCCCCTCCGGCTGGCCGTTCGACGCACTGCTTGACTTTGCTTCCAGGCAGTGCGAGTGTGGACAGTGTGAGGACAGTTGCAGTGAGCCTATTTCCATAGGAGGCCCAGACGTGCGGAAACGCCAACACACATTTATTTTTCTGCGCCTCATAAAGAGAATCAATGTTCCCACCGTGAAAAGAGCAACAGTGTCCGGATGACGTGAGACCGGCAGCTGGCGGTGGTCAGCGGTGCTCTGGTTGGGGCAGGACTGGGGGCAGTGGCTGCCACGCTGAAGCTACAGGAGTCCGTCAACACTCCCGAGGGTGAATAGCTGCCAAGTGCTCAATCAAGCAAGCAGAGCAAACATGTTTGTGGCTACAGCACTGACACCATGCATGAAGGCACGGTGGCATATGAAGAAGTTCTCAGTGGGTTCCACTTCAGCTGGATGCAACAAAATGGCCCAAACATACTGGTACAAACATATCTGAATAAAAGGCCTTTTATCAGTGGTCCAATTACTAGACTGGACAAGACCGGCCTGGCTTCCTTTTATAACTTCATAACTGACTCACAATTGACTCAGCAGTTTAGATTAGGTTGATGATTATTTTAAAGTTAGAAATGGAAAATTTTAGAGCTGCACAATTTGACCGTAGCTATAATAAATTATAACGATGATTTATTATGATACATTCCAATGTTTCGAATTGTTTTTCTGACCACACTGTAATATCACTGTAATGAACGAACAGATGTAATTAGGCCCGTTGTCACGGGGGCAGGGGTTAACCGGCTCCCGTGATTTACCTCGGGGGAAACACCAGGCAGGAAGGCAGGCATCCATACTGTGATTCTTTATTCTTACACAAAAAAACAGGAACAAACCAAACCTGGCTCAAGGGCCGCTACAACGTGAACTGGAACGTGAAACATTAACAAGGCGTAGTGAGGCAATGGACCGATGTCTGTGGTCCACACAGACAGGACTTAAATACTCACAGAAAACCAATCACAGAACTGAACCAATAAACTGGAAACACAAAACAGGTGAAAAACCAAAACATGTGACACATGAACTAAACAGACATGAAACGTCAAAATAAAAGTCCCCAAAACTAACTGAAAAGCAGTGGCCCCTACCGGCCACTGACCGAACCGTTACATCCGTTCAGAAACTATAAACACCGTGACATACTGTATTGTGCATTGTGAAAATTAAGAATTACTGTGAGGGCAGTTTATTTGCAGATTTAATAGTTCTAGCAGCTAACAAATAGTTTTACTGTTGCTGCTATAATTTGTTTCTATACTCTATAAAGGAATAAAAGTTGATTTGATTATTGTAGCTGTTATAGTAGTTAAAAGTGATCTGCCAAAAATGCCATTACTTTTTTAATAGTTTTTGAAGTGCCCCCAACACAATTAATGAATTGGATTTTTAAAATGATTAACACTTATTGTATTTATATGTAACAACAAGAATTTCCAATTCTACTTGGCATTCCTGCAGTCAGAGCAAACACTGCCTGAAGTTCTATGATAATGAATCAGTGACTAGTGAACAAAAGTGGAAAGTATAGCCGTGTCATTAATTTGGAGATATGGAACAGCTCGTAAAGTGCAATTCATTTGACATAGTTCATGTCTGATTAATATGCCTTTTATGTTTTGTAAGTTTCTTGAAACTTTTTTCTGAGACTTTACAGGACAAGGAACAGAATTCAGATTTATGGTCTTATAAAGGTAGACATGAATGCCATCCACTGATAAGTGAGCCTTTAAGATACCACAAAGAAGCGTTTGGGCTGAAATAATAAGCACGGAAAATAATATTGGAAGAGCTATTATAAACAGTTCGTAAGAAGTCAAACATGTGGAAAAAGCCCTATCCTAAACTATTTGTTAGGACAGGCTCAGGAAGCACCGAGATCATTCTAGGTAAATAGAGCTGGTTACTCACTGACTTCCAAAGAAGAGTCAGGCCAACATGTCAGGCATTTTTACTGCTGGAGACACAAAGACAGATGCTCAGATGTTCTTACTCATGTAGGGTGAGCTTTATTTGGAAGATGGAGTCAGACTCATTCTCTTTGTCAGGAAGAAGAGGTAACTTTTGGAACCCACTATGACCACTATGGAACTAAACTTGCACAAGCTGAAGCTCAGAATGCTACTAGATGGTGAATCTCAAATCCAGGATGATGCGTGGACCTCGTTTACACCAGCCATTACACCATGTGTTCTGGAAGATTCAATCCACAAGTGGCAAGTATAAGAGTTATGAAGGCATTTCAGGCACTTATTGTGATCCAAATATACCTTCAGAAGTGGTCAGAGACACATATGACCACATATGTTATTTTGAGGACCCGCCTTAATTAGCTATGTTAACTGAGCGAAGACAAAAGCATCTGCACAGTTCGTTTTTTGCCTCCTTTCCTGTTGACGTTGCATTAGCAATCCATGCAATTAAATTAGTGGTCACAGGAGACACATTCGAGAAGCACGAAAATGCCAAGCGTAAATGGCCATGCGTCTGGCTGTCCACACGTAATCACATGTGATCTATCATTTGAGTTATTTTTTCCCCACTGCCTTTTATCCCTCCCTCTTCCCTAAGCTTGACCAGGACAGGTCGTATAATACCTAGCTGTCCCCCAGAGGTCTTCCAATCCTGGGATGTGAGACAGGATGATGAGCCTCTGTGGCTTTTCGAAAGGTCATCACTGACCTTTCACAGTCCTGCACAGTTATTTATACTGCCACAACCTTTAACTCACTCACAATGGAGTCCAATAATGCCAAAGAGACTGGCAGCGCACATAAATTCCAACACATTTCTGAGGTTCCTGACAGGCTGCTGAGCATAGCACATTTTGGACCTTACACAGTCTTCTCACTGAAAGTGTCAGAATCAGACAGAAGGGCAGCGATGATGTTTATATCTATGCTTAATGACGTTGCTGCCAAGTTTTCTTTCTTGCAAAACTGGAAAATGTCCTGGAGCAGCCTTATTTTCATTCTAATCCTTAAGATGGCTGCAGACAGAATTAATGAGCTTTGCCTGAACACCACTTCAGCGTTCACACATTTCCACCTTCGTCACCGCTGAAGAGCGTGGGTGAAAGCTGTTCTTTATATGACAATTGAAACCACAAAGCACAAAAACCAATTCCTCCATCACAGCATGGCCCCAGAGCAGCATTAGATCCACTCCCTCTGTTCGCCTCTCACTTTCTTTCTCTCGTTCGCTCTCTCCCACTCTCCAGCTCATCTCATCCATCTGGAGGTCACTCCGCCAGCCCGGGACTCTGTGTGTGCCCAATAAAAGCGCTCCCTATCAGAGATAGCGCTCCCCTCTATTGGGAAATAGATGGGTTTTTCAACAGCCTAATCATTTACAGGGCTTCGGGGCGCCTTGGCAAATAAAGCCAGCGCTATTAAACTACAAGTTCACTCCTTCCACCGAATAGCTCCAGAAGGATTCGGCGGTCGTGCAACAGCCTGCATCCATGGAAGAGGGATGAGAAGAAAACATCTCTAGCTTGTTAGAACCCAAGCAAGATGCTCGAGACAAGCCTGCTACGTGAGGAAAATGCACAAACAGCACAAAGACAGCGAGAAAGAAAGAAGCCCTCACTCAAGGGCACAAAAGTTCAAAAGTGTGAAAAAAGGAAAGCACTCACTTTTTTTTTTTTTTTGAAAGACTGATATTTAAAGCCTTATTAGGCTGTACGTACAAAGAGAATCAAACAAAATGTGCTTCAGAAAACCGCTTTTATCTCCGACCATAATTGCGTCCAAAATTACAATAATTGGACCAATTAAAGTAATCCTGAATGAACAGTATGTCATCTTAATGTTTCTGTACTTGCGAGAGGAGTCCTTCTAATTAGCTCCGATCGCACGTATTCATTTCAAGTGTCATTAGTTAAAAAGTTTCAGAGGCATCGCTTTAAAGCTGGGATTTGGGGCACAGAACTGAGAAGCAATTGTTCGCCGAAAGAATGAGCATGCCGAGGAGTGTGACAGTGGAGAAGAAACCGCTTGAACTGGAGACGATTCTGAGGGTCGGTGAACTCCTTCTGTTCCGAGGCTCTGGACCAGAAGACCCAGAGCAAAGCTGAGAAATACAGGAAGAAGTCCAGTGGCAGGATTAATAAGGCAAAGGGGCAGAAAAAGGCACCTTTATCGCCTAACTGCTTTTATAACTAATGGTTACATGGCAGCTGTATTTCTTTAAGCACTGCTATTACTGCAGTAGGGAGTAGCATTGTCGAGGTAGAGGTGGGCAGTATGATGGTATTTATAGTTGCTGTAATTGACCATGTTTTATTACAAACAGAACATAATTAGTGTTTAATAGGCTGTAATGCAGAGCAGTGTGGGAAACCATGAATGAAAATCTTTGTATACACGTACTCGTACATGGCTGCGTACTAAAATTAAAAAACAAAATCAATATAGAGATACATGTTGCAGTGTCTTCAAAATGTGTGACCATCACTTCAATCATAATTCGAAATATTTTATGAAGATTTGAAGCTATTCAATGTGTTGCTGTGAAGAAAATGTAATAGTATTTTAAGTTCATTCTCAAATCTGCTGATACAGAATGCATTGAATGTAAATGTACTTCCATCTGCATTACAGTAACCTTATATACCAAAATGCCAGCAAGAGCTCATCATCTAAGGGTTAAATATCAAGCAAGGCTAAGTTTGTGACCAAAAAGTGGAGGTGAAAACAGTAGCTATGTCTGATAGAATCTTATCAGGTACTGTTGACTGAAAGGTCTAAATGACAAAAATCAAAGCCCATGTGAGTGCAGCCTGAAAAGTAGGCTACCTTGTAGGACAAAGCAGTAACTGAACAGCTGAACAGCTATAATATTCAACTGAAAGGTCACTGGGCCTGGGGAGAGGGGAGGAAGGTGTGGATGAAAGGTGAGGGGGCGTCTGCACCTTCCTGAGCTTTTGCACTCACTCCTGTGCGTGAAAGTTTGCCATGGTGGCTCTCCTAGCGGTTAATTAACGAGGGAGCCTGGCAGTACAGGAGTGGGGGGGTGAGCAACATATGTTAGCCGGCCATGTTGGGCCAGTGTGTGTGTGTGTGTGTGTGTGTGTGTGTGTGTGTGTGTGTGTGTGTGTGTGTGGTGGGGGGTGTGTGGCTGACCCCTATCCTTGACCTGCTCGGGTTCCGTCAGGCCGTGTTGGCATTGAGCAGGACACCAGATGTCGGAGCAGAACCGGCTCGGCGGGCCACACCTCTCGACATGCTAAAACCGGAGCAGAGCACCAGAAATAAACTCCCAGTGGACCTGACTCCGCTCGAAAAACTCCACAACAGATTACGGCCACCAGCCGCCGGAAGCATCTCTCCCATCTCTCTCTCTCACTTCCTCTCTGCTTCCGGCTCGGAGCAACAGCTTTTTATGGTCAAAAGGCCACAGCGGGCTTTCTGTTTCACCTCCCAAGGTGAGAGGGGAGGAGGAAAGAAGCAGGTGAGCGAATTCACTACAGGAGTAAACGACAGAAGAACAGCAGCGATTGGAGAACGGAGAGTGAGTGAGAGAGAGGCAGAGAGAAAGAGAGAGAGAGAGAGACGAGCAGTGGAGGAAGCAGCCATGAAATGTGATTTGAAGAACACAGAGAAATAAAAGCAACAGAGCCCACATCTTGCTTTGCACATTAGCTTTTGACAGCTATAAATAAACTGCGCTAAAAGTGTGTAGGGCTGCTGGCGTTTTGGCACGGCCTGCTAGGTTCAATTTGTAGTTCCCCCAGTAGACTGGGATGAATCACACTGGTCAGGGTGTGTGTGTATGCAAAGGTCCATCCTAGGCCCATGTCTTCTGAGGACATAGTGATCTTTGTGCTTCGAGCTGCCCACCCAACATACACACACACACACACACACACACAC
>JBBPDE010000001.1:35560242-35576903 GCA_037974605.1 Nannopetersius ansorgii
ACACACACACACACACACACACACACACACACACACACACACACACACACACACACACACACACACACACAATTCATTCCATTCTGATTATCCACTACATTCACTACTGATGTAAAGGCTGCAGTAAAGCAGAAGAATAAGCAATTCCAGCTCTAGAATACAGTCAACTACAGGTCAGCAGTCTGACGCTGAAAGAACGCAGCACCAAAAACACTGTAAATTTGCACCGCCATCTGGGAACAGTGCATTTGTCTGTAACAGATGTCAGCACAGTCAACAGTTGAAAGTACTTGTTTTGGCTGAACAGAAAGAGCAAAGTCCTCTACTTCATCACCACTCAAAAAGGTCTCCTGACCTGGTCATAAACGATACGGAGGATAAAAGATGAACAAAGATTCTCTACTGCCACCTACAGGTCACACACAGTACATCATGAGACACAGTGGCAGCTGGACCCTAAGGCTGCTGAGATCTTAAGCGTCGAACTGAGATACAGCCGGCATGTGAGACCTTTTCACCCAAATTTAGCTGTTAAAGGAATAATCTTGTGAAAAAATCTAATTTACAGTTTTCTGTTGAACTCTGTAATAAACATGTCCTGGCCGGCCGACTGTATTTAGCAAGAGGGACAAATAAATTACATTTGATTTATTCCTAACTACTTCTTTTCACGCTGAACTCATTAGGCTATGCGGTGCATCAATGTGAAGAGTAAGGGCTGAAACAGATTCTGACCTCTCATAGATAGTCTTCAGCATGACCTGGTCTGAGGTGATGTCATTCTCCTCAAGGAAGAGGATGAGCCAGGAGGTCCGGTAGGGCCACTCCTCCGTCAGGTTGATCCACGACGCTAACCGGTCCCAGTTAAACATGATCTGATTGGCTCGTAGGAGACGACCTGAGAGCACATACTGTAAGTTACTGAGTGCAGAAAACCATATGCCATCAGTTTCACTCCCATAATGTTCAGCAATTAATCCACATTGACTATGATATGTGGCAAAAAGACTGCAGACATCTGCTCATCCAACCTTCTTTAGAAATCAAGGGGATTCAACAAACTGCTGTAGAAACAGCATCTATACTATATGAACAAAATTATTGGGACACACCTGTTTTTCAGGGTTTGGGCTAGGCCCCTTAATTTCAGTGAGTTATCTTAATTTTTTAGCATTCCAAGACTTTTTGGACAATGCCATGCTTCCAACTTTGTGGAGACTAGCAATTTTCTATTTTCTAGGCAATTTTCATTTTCTATTCCAGCAACACAGAGCCCCAGAGCACAAAGCAAGCTCCATAAAGACATGTGATTGCGATCCAGGCCTCCTCATCCAACATCAGTGTAACAACAACAAATTTCCACAGAAACTCTTCAAAATCTTGTGAAAAGCCTTCCAAGAAGAGTGTAAGACTGCAAAACACTGCAAATCCATATTAAAGTGTATTTGAATCCAGCGTCATTAAAGTCCTTCCTGGTGCAATGGCCAGGCGTCCCAATACTTTTGTCCAAATAGTGTACTTTAGTGCAAAGGCTTTAGCCAAGTGTAGACAGGTTTGTTTATAATATCCAGTTATCATACACAAAGTTAATTGAATATGCTTTACAAGAATATAATAAAAACATTAAGCATAAAAATAATAAGAAAAGAAAACAAGACATTGCAAATCGATAATAGATGGTTGAAACACAGATGTGAGGAACTGACTGCATTCAGCCACAGCAGTAGTGGATCAGGCACATATGGATGCCTAATTCTGGACAACACATCTCAGTCTATCCCAAAGGTATCTGATGGAGCTCCATCACTCCAGAGAATGCACCTCTACCACAACAAAGCCTGGTGCTGTGAGGCTTGTATTCTAGCTGGAATACGAACAATCTATCAATCTGTCCAGCAGTTCTTTTCTATAGAGATTTTACAAATGTGTGTGTGCAGCTGAGCACCCTTGTCAGTGTGTGTACCTCAAAGCAGCACTGTTCTTATCAGGGGCCAAAACATAATTATGTGCTATATCTTATTACATGTGATGTCCAGTATCATGTAAAATGCACTAAAGGGAATCATTTAATTATGTGTAATATTTTATTTTGTGCAACAGTCTTACCATGTGAGTTGTGACTATCGCTACTTAGGTCAATGCTACTTATATACTACTGATCCATACTACTTGCAGTAACATATGCCAAACTACCATCTGTGCATTTATTAATGCTTTATATTTTTATACTGTTCTTTTCCCTGTGTGTCTGAGCAAACATAACATAACAAATTCCTCGAGATTGATAATGTTTTCTGATTCACTATAGAAGGGTTGTGAAGATCCAATGCCTTCTATATGCAAATAAATCACACGGAGGAATGTAGAGTCCATGTACAAAATGGGTGTGGCAGTAACCTGTGACTGATACGATGTTGAGCAGTCTCCTCATGGTCTGAGGGCTGATATCGCTGAACCAATCCTCAGTGACCAGCAGCTTGGTTAGGTCAAAGGACATCTGACGAGTGACAGTGCGCTGCATCTGACGCCGCCGGTACGTGTCCTACACATCAAACAGAGCAACTTTAGCACAGAGAGGCTGGGTGTACAACTGCATAGTGCAAAAGCAGCCGTCTTTGCACCCAGATGTTTCCATATTAAGATATATGTCACACCTTTTCATCCTGATTTAATAAGAAAATAGCCTTAACTTTGTAAGACCTTGCTAAGATTTGATTATTACACAGGTCAACAGGTCAAAATCAGAGCTACGTTTATGTGGGATTTGTTGTGTTTTTCATGCTGATTTGAAATCTGTGTTTAGTTTTTCCCCACGCATGCAGCTTTTGTGATGAAGTTAGTTATATATTGCATGATAGTTGGTATAATTAGCATATAATAATCATATGCTAAGTGTTTTAGAAGAAACAGTGGTAGCTGACTGACACTGATCCTTATATCTATGCCACAGTGTCACCTGTCTGACCCCACACTGAAAATATTGAAACAGTTACTTGATTGGTGCAAATCTAATATTACTCTTAATTCAAAAAGTTGACTGAAAAAAGCAGATCTGAAATCAGCATCGGATTTAGAAAGCGTGTTGTGGTTTCTGATGATTACAAGATTGTTTGGTTGACTTGTGTTATTATTGGATTATTTCATTTTATATCAACCTAACTGTACATTTCTGTGTACAGCTTTTAACAACCATCTTCCTCTGAAGTCTTTGCTTTTGCCCCGGCATGGCAAAAAAAATAATATCTGCATTAAGAAATCATGTTTAAAACAAGCAAAATTATCTACAAGCAGAAGTTCTACAATAATCTAATAACCTGAAATTCTTTCTAAAAATGACTACTGTTCTCTATGCTGTGTCATTATTTATTTCAAGGTCATGGGAAATTTTGAAACAATAAGTAAAAAAGTTTCAGAATATACTATGAATTCAATTTTCTTATAGACTTGGGTTGACATAATTTTTTTGCTCTAGTACTCGAATGAGTACCTACATGAGTTAACTGGTACACACCAGTATGAAGTCACAAATAAGGTACGCATTTTTGCTGTGAAGCCTAAAAACTGGTGCGCATTTTGTGTACCACTGGCGTCTATTCGAGCTTGCCTACCACTTATGTCAATCCCTGCTTAAAGGCATAGTGACAAACTCATGCTTATTATGAGAAATTCAAAAAGGAGGATCATGTAAAATGAATGACTAATTAAATTATTTAAAAAACACAGAGAAACTCAAGTGAAAAACACAGACCTTAAAACCATCTCTATGTTTTAAAATTTGTAGTAGGAGCACTGATAGCTGTGGCTGACTTTATGCTAAACTAATATCTTAATCTAAATAAACTTTAAAAGCAAGTGTTATAATTATAACACAGACACGCAAGCGAAGCAAAGCCTAGAAGCTCCGTTCTCTGAGGTTTCCTAGATCAACAAATCTGTGCCTCGCATCATTATGATGTTAATTTCTGCTCAGAGCATCAGGGGCTGTCATGAGGTCACTTGCTGCTCCACCACACATTATGATCTGGCTGCTCCAGCACAAGCGCAGTGCAGGAACAAGGACCCGGTCACAAGTTGCAGAACATCCACTAAGTCCACTTTGATGTTTCTAATGCCGACCTTGTGACTCGGCTGCTACACTGGAGCACATGGCCACCAATACAGAGTGGGCAGGTGGTCCCTGTTAGATCTGTAGGTTCAGATCAATCATGACATTTATCGTGCTGTACGTTTGGTTGGAATTAAGTGAAACACTACATAATACTTTGTTTTGATACTGTACTGAACCACAGATGCTGTGCTCACCGTGTCTTTCATTCCATTCAACTAAATACCTGTTAAAGGAAAAGACACATATGCTATGAAGTTAGCATGATATCATTTGAATAATGTAACTGTTACATTCAATTACATTTCATTTCTAATCCTCTACCTAAAACCTAAACCTAAATCTAAGCTTAAAGATGGCTACAGTCCTAACCCTAATACTAACTGTATTTACTCAGATTTGCTGAAGGGGAAATCTACAGATTTGTAGTATTTTACTGTGGAAAATCGTTAATTGAGGCAAGAGCATTCTGATGTGAGAAGGGCGGCATTTTAGATACATTTAGCAAACACAGAATTTTTTTAACAGTAGTGGTGAAAGGTTGTGGTTGCAATTAGCACCCAAAAATAGCCCAAGAAAAAAAATGAATGAATGTCAAACTTTTCTGTAAGTAATACTGTTTCTGTACTGATCAAGTTTATGATAATGAGTGGCAAATAAAAAAAAAAAAACTTCTACTCCAACATCAGTGTAGTTTATCCCAAAACTGAATTCACTATTTTTAACATTTACATATATCTTATAGGCATAGTGAGAAACACATGCTTATTAGTTTAGCCCAAACCCCTAACTGAAAACAACATCGCTAGAATTTGGCATGTATTGACTTTCTTTGTGGGAGCTTTTGAAGGCATTAAATGCTTAGGAGGTCTGGTTTCTATACCAACTTTTGTGAATAGTACTGACTCTCTAGAACAAAGCTTTTCACATCGAGTGACTCTAAATGACTATGAATATTAACGATGTAAATGTGTAGAAATTTTCAATATTTTTTCCAAACTCTCCCTTGGAGCATCTGTGGACAAGCTACAGGGGGCCATTGCAACAAAGAGTGTCCAAATCTTTCTTTTGTCTGGTGCTCTCAGTAGAACATCAGAGCAACAAGAACTCTAAATTGAACGCCTGAACAATGTTTTTACAGTACTGCGATGAAGACGCTACATTTTTGTATGATTTCAGTTCATTGAGATTTCTCTGTGATTCGTCATGCCCTTAAAAACTTTGAGAAAAACTTCAAGACTCTGTAGGGAGCTCCGGTCCTGTTAAGCTCATATTAATGCTACAGAATTCAGCACTAACAAGGCAGGGGCAGTGCCTCTTCTCTCTGTAATGCCTGTGAGCAAATCAACAAGCTTCTTATTAAACCTCAGAAACTTGAACTTCTTTTCTCAAAAGGAGGACGACTGCCAGGCGAGCAAACGGCGGAACACAAAAGGAGCTTGCCCCCAAACGCAAGCATGGGACGAATGAAAAGCATGCTAATACATCAGCAAAGCAAACAAACAGGGCGCTCGCAGGGCGAGCAGCGGAGCCACTTAGCCTCCCGCTAGACGCCGGCCGTGCCAGTGCTTTGTCACAGAGCCCCACTGCTGCTGCACCCTGTCATTAGGCAATGGCATCTCAGCAGGAACAGTAAACAGACATTAAATCAATTACAGACGCTCCTCGGCGACATCCAGGGGCTCTGACAGCACCCCCTCCTCCATCTCCTCCTCACCAGCCTCATGGAAAACACACGGCAACAACAAACACACGCGAGCTTCCCAGCACAAACTTGGAGTGACTTACATGTGGGCAAGAGAGTAGTGTTCCTAACTCCTAACTGAAACAGTTTTTTATTCTGAGAGCGGCCCACTGAGCTGCACTGAGTCTCTGGCCCAGAATTTAACCAAAGCCAGGTTCACTTTACAGGGCTGGCACAAATCTGTTTTAGTGGATCTTATTGCTTAATAACGTTATTTGGCCCAGATCTGATCTTCAGGATTCTTATCTGTCATTAGAGTGAACATACCTTCGCCCTGAAAAGATTCACAGTTTATCATCAGATCAGTCACTGCTGACACACAGCACACGCTTGATGATGGCGACAGTGATATGTGCAATGAAGGTTGTTAAAAAAAAAAAGGGTAATGCTTTAGAGAGTACACTGCAGGTGTTTTGTAGACACACTGTTTCTTAAATGTCGCAAATTTTTAAGCTAAAAATAATACCTTCTTTTTATGTAACCGTAAACATAACCTAATCTTAACATAATCTTAAACCTAACCCTAATTCTACCATTGATAAGCAAACAGATCAGTTGTTAATATTATTTTGAGCAATTGAAGAGAATCTACTAACAAAACTCATGGATCAAAAATTTATCTCATGACTACTCCCTTAACAAAAGAAATATATATATATATTTTACTCTTTACAGTTCATTTGTACTTCCAAAGTACTCATTAAAACCTCAAAAATCATGAGATGAGAGATCATTCTCTTTTGTTCTCTTGCCACTCAGTTGATTAATTTGGCTTTATTCTTTAAATCAGTAAAATCTAATTTCAACAAATGTAAATGGTAAAACAGTCTAAAACTGGTGTTAGCTCTCCAATACGCTCGTCATTTGCTGCTCTTTCACTCAGCCGCTCTCCAGCCCCCCTCCCTTTGCAGGTTTTCCCTGACCTAGACCTAAAACAATAGAAATTGGGCTTTTTTATGGGTATTTGCACGTGAAGCCATATTAAAACCCCTGTAGCAGTTACAACCATGTTTTTTTTATTTAACTTTGGTTCTACATGACACCAAACAGAGCTCAACACAGGTATGTTAAAATGCGTAATTTTTGACTTTCACTCAAGCTCTTTTAACTTTTAATTACTTTAGTACTATTACATGTGCATGAGCAGAGGCAAGATTACCAATCTATTATCTATTACCGATCTAATATCACTTAAAAGGGTGAAAATTAAGAATTAGAATTAAGCATCATCATGAATGCAGCCAAGTGTTCGGTGCTGTCTTAAAACTATGTTTCAGTAAAGGTTTGCTGATGGCTGATGGACGGTCATGTGCTTGTGTCAACTGTGTCTTACCCTGCGGTTCAGAGCGGTCTTACTGCCCTGCTTCGCTTGCTCTCCGAGACTGTTCTGAGACTGAAACTTTCTGTCCATTTCCTCATACCATCCTACAGAGACAGAGAGGCACATAGTTTTCATGTATCTCATAATTATGAGAATCCTACATTTGGTCCTACATTAGCGGAAAGTCCTTCATTACACCTGACAGGCCACGTTTGATTTGTATTTTTTTATCAGTTAACAAACAGGTGTGTGTACACTTACCCTCAGCACCAAGCAGGTCTCCATTGGTGGGCGCCGCCATGCTAAGCTTCTTGGCTGTGCTGAGGCCGCGGCTGTTCAGAAAGACAGGCAGGTGCACGATGTTGCGCATATAATCATGGCCGTTGATGTTGGAATCACGCAGCACGCTGTTCAGGTTCTGGTTGATGGCTTTGATGATGATGTGGGGGTCGCTGGCAAAGATGGAGATGAAAGGGCCCTTGGAGAAGAGCACTCTCACCTGCACCAAGCAGAGATTAACACTTAATTCAGCTTTGGAGGTTAAAAACGTTTGGAGATTTGTTCAATGATTATTAATACATGAGCATGTTTTCTTTCTCTGCTTGCATAATGAAGACTAAAGAAGTGCATTTAGGGAACAATAGCACACATTTGCGCATCTCTCTATATGTTCTCAGAAATACATATATATGAACTGGTGTTCATACAAACCAAAAATGATCAAACACAAGAACATTTTTACATATCGCAACATTGTATTTATATATGTGATATGTTCTTCCTCAAAAAGCACTGTTCGTTTATTGAAAATTGACCAAAATGTACTTTAGTTATTATTTATCACTTGTAAACACACTGTGAGATGTTGAAAGTGGGTAAACAATCACTTTCAACATCACACTTTACTTTAGGTCACTCCCATTTTATGTTTGTAATGTAAAATAATGTAAAATCTGTGTTGAAAAAGAGCTATTGGTATAGGCAGTGGTATTGATGCCTTTTAATTTGAATGATTTCTAGCCCTAGTGTCCACTGACTGAACGCTATGCAACACCAGTACACTGACAGATCTTTGTTCTAATAACGCACACAACTTACACAGCATAGCATTTAACACTATATGGAACATATACGATATAAGATGTCTGCTCTAAATGATCTCTTCCACATGTATACAATATCCAAATATTAAAAATGTTATTGTCATCTATCCTGACTCCGACATGGTAGGAGGCACAGTGAGTGAGGAGGACTAATACAGATGTACAGACAATTGGGACTTTCCAGACTGATGAGAGACTGCAGCATGGCCAAGTGTCACAGGACACTGATTTGTGTACGATTTGAAAAAGTTCATTAGAGTTGACCGCTGCCTCACACTAGAGTCTAGCCCCAAATATCTGCTTATACTGCAGTAGTTCACAGTAACTACATTGTCTCTTTCCCATACAAAACGCGCCATAATCCACCCCGCACCCCCTTTTTGCACTCACAGCAGTATGAAAATCCTTTTCGTTATGGGACATTAGGACCAGCAAGTAGAAAAACATTTAGTTTGTGATAAAAATTCAATTTTATAATTCCTATCAAATACGGAAACAAAAACGCATGGAATTTAAAAGAGATGCGGTTAATTGCGCCACAAAGGAGTCTTTGAGAAGGTTTCAGGCACTCTGGAAGGAGGGAGATTTCATTAGCACAGAGCAGGCTGCCAACACAAGGGGATTATACCCCTAAATAATAACGTTTGGCTGAAGGAAATTCTATTACTCCAGCTGGGAAAGAGGAATCTGAACTTTCTGGGTTATTTGAGTGTGAACTCTGATAGCTACCGTATGCGGTTCAGTCAAGAGATTGATGAGTGTCTACTGCTCGATCGGATCAAGCGATGTTATTTAGGTATTTAGCGAAGGGGAGGAAGACGAGGGAATTGAAGGGTGAGATGGATCTGTATGATGGTTTCATATGCAAATCTGAAACCTGAACAGTGATCATGAATGCACACATGCCCACACACCGTGTCCAGCATCTGCAGTACTTTATCTTGCTCGCAAGAGTCCAGGCCATCGATGATGACGACCAGGCGGGTCTGATTCTGAGTGAAGCCATCGATGGTCTTTGCCATCTTGGCCATGAGTTCCACCTCACACTTTAGAACCTAGTAAATGATGACAAGAAAAGTTTAGCTTAAAATGATCAATACAGTCAAATGTACGAATGAATGCAGGCGCAGTGAAAAATGCGTCTTTAATTCGCAACTGAAGACCTAATTTACTAAGACTGCAGCTTATAGTGTAAACTGACCATCACCCTGCCCATTAACCTGCTGCCTTAGAGGTACAGGGTTTAACTGGGAAATAGAGTCATCTGCTCCAGTTAAGAACATAGAGATTGGGAAACCGTAACAGACTGCACACATTTATTTAATTCTCATCTCAGTGTTTGAGGTTCATGCATTGGTTTAACCGCAGTGTCTGCTACCACTGTTAAGGTCTTTCAGCAGCGAATCTTCTGCAAAGTTACACCTGGTTTTTAAAGGCAAAATGAGAAAATGAATGTAAAAACAAGCCGCCATGAACCACTTAAGCTTCAGTAAATCGGCTGAAATATCTCCACCCACTGTCATGTGAGATCTTCCCATGTTTGCGCCTTCCTCTCTCAAATAAACATGAGTAAAAGCGCATGTTTATTTTTTGCAAATGGTCCATAAACTGTGCAATAGGCTCAGGCACCAGTTTAAAATACAACATACAGCCAGAATCCAATCCGAATCTCACAACTACTGCTCAGGAAAACAAGAAGAATAAAAGTCAAGCTGTAATCAGGGGTCCAAACATTACCTGGAGATCCCAGTTTGCATTTAAATGTGTTAAACGTTTCCACCCATCCTAAATATATGCTTGGTGTCTGAGGTTTGCTTCATTAGATTTGCATGTAGCAAGAGGCTTATTAAAAACTATTATAACTGTCGATATATTGTCTGTATATTGTCGCTTGCTTCTATATACACTACCAGTCAAAAGTTTGGACACCTTCTTATTCATTGATTTCCTTTGTTGTTATTATTGGTTACATTGTAGATTAATACTGAAAACATCACCTATTGCTCCGATGACAGCTTTGCACACTCTTGGCAATTTTTCAATCAGATTCATGAGGAATCGACCTGGAATGGTGTTTAATTAACAGATGTTCATTGTCAGGAGTTCATAGTGGAATTTCTTGCCTTCTTAATGTGTTTGGGTTCGTCAGTTGTGATGGTAGTGTTGGTACACAGTTAGTGATCCTATACAGTTCTACTCCAAATTATGGCAAGAACCACTTAACTAAGTAAAAAAAAAAAGATCCATCATTACCTTATTACAAAACATATTTGGTTTGTTTAACTCTTTTTTTTAACTGTTCCTTCATTTTCCTTTTTTTTTCAATATGAATCTACAATGTGGAAAGTAAAAAAAAAAAACTAGTGGTGGGCATAGATTATTTTTTTAAATCTAGAATAATTTCACTGTAATCTTGGAATTAATCTAGATTAAAACGGCTTATTTAAAATCTGCCGAAGGTCTGAAGCACCCCCCCCCACACACCAAAAATGATCCCAAGCCACCCTAAAAATATACTCATTATTCTACTATTTTTTAATTATAAATCCAGACATTTCATACCACTGAGATATCACTGAGCACAGATACACACTTTACAAATTGAAACAAGACTATGAATTGAAATGAAAAATAATAAATCTAGCTATCATTATTGAATTAAAATGATGTCCTGGCTGTTGAAGCTGCTGTAGGTAGCAGGTGGGCATTAGGACCCAGGCGAAGCTACACAGCGCTGCTTGTTAGCAACCGGAGCCCGTTTAGTAATATTTCACTGGTAGAACAATTTCTTCTGTTGAACAATACTATTAGTGCCCATAACTGTTCACTGCTTAACTTTACTTGTTTCCTTAAGTGAAAGGAAAGGTTTGGTGAAAAGTTTTGAGACCTCTATACATGCTAATTCCTTCTTACAACCCTGGGGGCTAAGCCCCCCTTGTCTTTCAGTCCTAGTGACGTCCCTGTTTCACAGTAGGCAGCTTGCATAGTATAGACCCAGCTCCCAACGAAACTTCTTGAATAGATTAACGGAAATTTTTTTTATCGCCCGATAAGAAAAAGTGTTCAAACTTTTGACTAGTAGTGTATATCTACATATTCACACTTGCTTCAAATCTTGCTGAGCTGATAATCTCAAACAGGCTTGCTTTTGTAGTTTTATATGACATAAGGGAGATAGAAAAGCTGGGAAATCCTTTTTGTTTTCCCATCAGCGCTGTAGTTTTTTATTCTTCAGCTTGTTCTGTTACAAGGAAACCACTGCATCTAACCTCTATTGCTTTAAACTATTATAGATATTTAAATTTGATGTTAGTGCTTATGCAGAGCTGTTCATGGCTCTCTGGTGCATACCTTCATAAAACCCTCACTCTTAAGCTTGTGCATGCTGTTGGCAGCGCTGTGCAGCCTCCTCCTCTGTGAGTGTAGAAGTGAGTCAGCAACTTGCCACCAGGTCCTGCAGTTGAGCAGCAGAGCCAGACCTACAACACTGGCCATGGCCACCAGCACCGCATTCACTGTGACATTAGCAGGCTCCACCTTGAAAATGGCCAGGAGGGCCATGCCCGTCACCAGACATGCCAGTGTCAGCGCAAAGAGCACAAAGGATGGCACACAGCACGTCTTCTTCCACTTTTTCCCTGAGGAGTGGAAAAAGGAAACCGATGATGACACTAGTGGATACTTTGATTTATGCCAATATGAATGAACAATGAATGGGAGATGTCAGGTTATACTTTCACTCACTGTTCTTAATTTGGTAAAAAGTGTCGTTAAATTTTTATTTTATTTTTTATATTTTTACTGCCATTGTGGAGTATGTAACATTATTAAGTATGGAAGTGATATTAAACCAAGTTACTTCAGATGTGTTTGTGAAGTTGGGGGGTGGGGGGATTATATGACTATATGTTACAATTACAAATTATTATTGGTCATTGTTACAAATAGTTTTTGTTTCATTTTTTTGATTTTATGAGTTGTTCTATGTGTTCTCAGTACCTCTAGAACACTGATTAAACTGCATGTGTCATACAAGTTACAGTTTTATACCTAAATGAATACCACCACCAGTGCATTGTAACTGCATGAACCGCAGGGTAACCTGCAACTGACTGGATATTGGGTCTTTAAGGCATTATTGTATTAATGTATTTCTAACAATTAGTTCATTTGACTTCCTAAGGAGACATTGACTATGTCAGTTTTTCATTGCCTTTCATAAAGAATTGATAGTACTGTTCTGCTGGGTTGTTTTATTTGTTCCAATTTGTTTGCCAATCTCAATCGATAACAATGTGTCATCAAGAATCATGATGTTATACAGTATTTCTATACTGCAGGTCATTACTGTAAAGGTTAAGATGTTGCCTTCCACACACAAACCTTGTGACTCATCATTTTTAAAGACCCTAAAGAGCCTGGTGGCCATGAAACCAAACTCTCTTTCGCATGCGTCTGACAGTGTAGCAATCATCTCAGCCATGGAGGTCTCCCCACCCACACTCGACAGGCGGTTATAGTCTGTGAACAGAAACCTAAACAGAAAAGCAGACAGACACACAAATATAAATGTCATGAAAATTTTGACAAATCTGTTACAATTCAGTAATCAAGGATCACAAACTCTTGATCACAAACTTTTGTACAGTGGTGCTCAGTAGTCCTGCCTGTCGCTATACATGGTTCCCAGAATGCCCCTGTCATGTATATTTTAGTGTTTCCTCTGCTCTACTGTACTGTACTGTAGTTAATTCATGAAAGCTATTTTCTGATTAAGGCGTGTCAGGGCAGTAAAAACAACAAACTATGAAAAGCAGGGGCACAACAGACGATGCAAGGCAAAGAGTCTTGAGCCGAATCACATTTTAAAAGCCTGAAATATAAAATTTAAATGATTACTAAGACACGACAACAACAAAACAAATCAGCCTAAGTGGCCACCACTTTTTCCTCTAAGAACTTGACAGAAAAAAAGACTACAACACAAATAAATACTCCCTGGAAAGTTAAACATTTCTTATTAAGGATATTGCAGTTAATAAGACACTATTAAAAGACTCTTATTTCATGTTAAATTGTCTATTTCAAAAAATAATACTTGGAGGATGCAATTTCTTTCCTCGGTGCAGTAAGAGATGTTCCCTTGATAAGATCTTTTTTATCTTTATTTACCGTTTTTGCTGCTCAGATAAGTGACTTTAAATTATTTACTATGGTTTGCTTAACACCTTTGCACAAGTTAACACTACAATAAATGCAAAGAAACAAGAAAGCAGTTGAAGATATCTTTTTTAAAAAAAGTAGTTTAAATGTGTGAGTTTGGCTAGAACCCAGGTTTAGTTCCTGATGTAATTTAATGAAGCATTGATTGAGCCAAACCAGGTATTTTAGGGTAACTAGAAGCCTGGAAACCAGGCTGTTAATAATATACAGAAAGCTGTTAATAATGTACAGAAAGCTGTTAATAATATACATAAAATAACTGTTTACTGTATGAATGTTTGTTTTACATTATTTTAACATAAGACAAAACATTTATTAGCACCCAAACAGATTTTAAATACTGTAAATGTGAAATAAAGTCAGATGTCTACAATTAGGTTGAATAATCTTAGACTCTTCTTACAACAATCTCCCAATCAGAAATATGAAATAGGCTGACTGTGTGTGAGATGCTGTCACTTGCTAATATATACATTTTAAAGGCACTGCAGAATTTCTAAGCTTGGCTGTTTTGAGCCGTGGCTGAGTGAGTTGTACCTGACTGGCAGGGCTTTGGTGGTCTGCTCAGGAAGCTCCGGTGGGTTTACAAACATTAGCTTAAGCAGCAGTTCTAGGTAGCCAATGTGACGGGCAATCCTTGTGCTGAGGAGCCATGCCCAGCTCCAGCTCTCGCCTTCTTTCCGACCGCCAAAGTACACCAGCGCTGCACACAAGCAAGAACAGCACAGTCCAGTCATTTAAGAGCAGGTACATTCTGACCATAAAATTACTTTATTACCTTAAATTACATTTTTACACTTCTGGACCTTCATTACTTCACAGCTACATAAAAGAAGCCTTCAGACACCAACTAGTTTATGTTAGGGGGTAAATCAATTGATCAGTCAATTTGAATTTCTGTCAAATTGCTCCTCTAAGGCATGGAAACATGATTTCGGTGACGCTCATGCAGTTTTTCCAAAAGCGGAAGTCCAACAGTGCCCCTCGGTGGACAAAAACACCAACAATCCACACGCATTATAACAACTACTACACATCACACATGTTGGGTAATTTGATTTGCTGGGAAAGCTATTTAATAGAAAGTGCCTGCCTGTAACTGCCACCCCCTCTCATGTGCTAAAGAGCTTAACAAGATTAGGATGGAGACAGGCTGGTTTATACATTTTCTCACAGAAAGTGGCTCAGTCCACTGCTTTTCTCAGTGACCACTGTTTGTCTTGGGATGCACCGAAAATCTTTATAGAACATTAAGAATATGAAGCTGGAATAATGATGCCTTATAGAAAAGTATATGAGAAAAATGAATAGGCAATCATTTGAAGCAAACTGAGTGCAATCCTTGCTTTAAATAATAGCTATTATTCCTAGTACTAGCAAATGAGCAAAGGCAGCTACAGCTAAAATACAGGCTTTGAGAGGAGGATAGTTTTAGAGTGTCCCATATGTTTGTCCATATTGTATCAGAAACCATGCAGGAAAATAATTCAACAGCATGATTTGAGAATGTATGTAATGATTTAGGCATGCAGTATGCAAAAAGTAATCAATAAGCAAAGATGTTTTGTTGCCCAAGTTTATATCTAACAAGTAATGGAAGTTAATTATTTTGCATACTTAAACCACCAATTATCTTGCAGTTAAACAGTCTGGGGTCTTACCGACAAAGATGTAGAGAATAGCAAGCAAGCTGAGAGCCACAGCGATGGCCAGCTTGGGGTCAATAGTGAAACCCAAGATCAGAGCCACAGAGCCACTGAGCAGAAGTGTCAACACCACCACCAACCAGGAGAACTGCAGCAATGGCTCCACCTGCTGGCCAGCAAAAGTCTTCATCTCATCTAATAGAGAAGAGAGACATCAAGAACATCACCACAGAATGATGGTTGGTGATTTTGTGAACCTCATCCAGAAGCACAGGTTACTAGACAGGCCCTAAATATGTAGAGATTACCAAAGAGATTATTAGAGAGGTCCTAAATAGTATTCCAGTTTCAGTAAGAAGTCTGCCATGCTGACATTTAAATGGACACATATAAGCAAATCCTCTCTTACCCTCCAGTTTCTTGAGGAGAAAGGACTTCCCACTCCCCCATTGGGCGTATAGGCCAACACAGATGGGGGGCTGCATGGTGGGCTCACTCAGAATGTCTGCCAGCGCACTACTGTACAGGTCATAGCCCAGCATATCACCATCGCACTCCGTGGGGGACAGGTGCTCTATGATGGGTTAGAAAAATACTCTAAAATGACTTAACAACTCACAAAACACACAGTTATTTTTTTGTCAAACTATCACTTTAAGACCAAAAACATGTTGCAGGATTTCATGAACACTTACTGGCTCCAAAGATCTGGGTGAGGATGCTCTTCTGGTGGGTGCAGTCGATGTTGTAGGGTGTCTCCCCCTCCTTGTTGGGCTTGTAGAGCAAGCGACCATCCTTAGGGTTCCTCAAAAGCAGCTCTGCTAACTTCCTGCTGCGGCCCTTGATGGCGATGTGCAGGGGAGTATCTCCTTTCTGAGAGCACAACATTTGCCTCTTAATTCATGACCAAGCACAGATACTCTACTAACAAAAATACATTTGTACATCTGAAAAAGTTCAATACATCTGAAAACATTACACACAAACCCACACAGACAGTGTCATTTCGTAACATCTGTCGCAAGGTCAGACAAACCTAACAAAATGCTGGCTAAGATCGCTTAGAGCTTAAATGGATGATGATATATATATGAAGCCAAATCATGAAAGGTCACACTGTTAGGACATATCTGCTGTAATCATTTGTCTGGGAATCAAGTTAACATCGGCTTTATGGCAAACTTTGTTTTCAGTTTGATTACAGCAACATACTATGAGCCAAACCTCATGTCTTGGCTATAAGCAAAGTGCACTACAACTTTTCATTTAATGCAATGAAGGTAAAGCTTGTACTAATGCTCTGCAAAGCTTGTCCAATGTTGCAACAGTTGCTACAAAGAACAGATTGGCTGGATAGGTCAGTTGCATCGAGGCTTCAAATATATTAAATATATGTATATATTAGGGGTGTGACGAGACGCTTTTCCCACGAGACGAGACATGAGACTGGGTTCACGAGAACGAGACGAGACTTTGACATTTTTTTTAAAGAAATCCTCAATGTTTAAATATGTAGCAA
>JBBPDE010000001.1:35577308-35597013 GCA_037974605.1 Nannopetersius ansorgii
GAGAGAGAGGGGGTTGTTTGCCCTTTCATGCGAACTGAATTTCTTTCCGTTTTCTTCACAGGCGCAGCTTTTAGTAAAGCAAGGATATCGTCACGTTCTCGCAAGACCAGACGCATCTCGCGAGACAAATCTGATCTCGCGAGATCTTGTACCACTCCTAGTATATATATATTAAATATAATGGTGCTTATATAACTAGAGAGTTTCATATTCAATATATTCGACTTTTTTCTTACCCTATCCACAGCAGACACCTTTGCTCCTTTATCAAGGAGAAGCTCAACAATCTCAATGTTTCTCATCTTGGTGGCTTTAATGAGTGCAGTCTCCCCGTCCTAACACATAGAACACATACAGAATATGATCAGACTGATACGAGTGTATGTAGGAGACAAGAAAGCATTGTTAAGTCCAGTAGACTGTCTTTACCTTGGTGCAGGCCTCAGTATCTGGGTTACACTGAAGGATATCTCGTACCATGGTGGCATTGCCTTTTTCTACAGCCCAGTACAGTGCGGTTTTGCTGTCCTATGTGGAATGAGTACAGGATTAAGGAGTTAAGCAAATGTGCCTGTTTTCGCTCTTTAATATGATTTGATACTGGTCCATTATGACCAGACGAATCAGAAGAGCAATACGACAATAATTAAGAAATACCAAGATAAACAGGGCTGGTCAGGGCCATGTTTAGAATATGGTGGAAATCGATATTAATGGGGAGCAGTGGACAGTAAGCAGTAAGGCTGAGACAATGAGAAAGCTAACAAAAGTACCTGGCCCTTGACATCAATATCAGCGTATTTATGAAGCAAAGCTCGGACAATCTCCACGTGGCCTCCTCTCACTGCTGCAATTAGAACTGTGTCTCCACTCTAAGACAAACAAGAAAAGATGAATGAACATGTAAAGCTAAGTACAGGGCATAGGAAACACTATCATTAAGTTGCGACTGTCTGTCTAAGACTAACATTTGAATGAATTTAAAAAAAAAGGCACATTTTCTCTTTAAAGCAGCAACTGAAAAAATCGAACAAATGAAAGTTTCTCTTTTTCAACTGTGGGATGGATTACTTGAAATCAATGAAATGTATCTTAGTCTAATAATGTTTAATTAAACTACTACTTCAAGCAACATTTCAAAAATGTGTTCTGTGAGAATTGTTTTTTCTTCTTCTTAGACCATGGGTGTCAAGCTCCGGTCCTGGAGGGCTGGTGTCCAACACAGTTTGATGGTTCTCCTCCTCAAACACATTCACTAAACCTGACAATTAATTACCGAAGTGAACCAGGTGTTTCTGAGAAGGGACTTCAACAAGACGTGCTGGACCACGGCCGTTTGACACCCTGCATTAGACTAACAATGACATGCCCATGTGAAAGATTTAACTAAAACAAACTACTTAAAAAAATAACGGTCATTCATGTCTTCTCTTTCTGATCTGATAGGGCATCACTGGTGGAATCTTAGGTTTCTAGCAGCTCTTGATGCAAGTCTAGGTTTACTAGCATAAGGTGCATATTGTTTGTAGACTACAAAGCACCGACGTATGTCACTCTGTCTAAGAATGCTTGCCAAATGCTGTAAATGTAAATGTACCCTGTCAGGAATGTTGACATAAGTGTCTGCATCCAGCAGGTCCTGTACGATCTCAGTGTGTCCCTTAATGGCAGCGATCATCAATGCCGTGTTGCCATCTTTGTCTGTCATGTTGACGTTGGGGTTTCTCTTCAGCAACGCCTTCACCACTTCAGTGTATCCACCACGTACCGCCACGATCAGAGCCGTCATCGAATTCTGATAGAGAGAGGAGACTCAGGCAATGGCTATACCGAGCGGTGTTTTTAGGTCACACTTGTATTAATTGCATTGGCCATGTTCACAGTTTGCAAAAACCAACAGTATAGAACACTATAGTGTTATAGAGGTCCAGTCTTCACAAATGAAACGGCACACATTGGTTGTAACATTATTTGCATTATGAAATATTCCATTTTATAAAACAGGACCAAAACAGTCCATTTCAGACTTTATCAGGAGCTCTTACTCCCTAATATCACATAGAAGTAATACATTCAGGAGTCGTGTAGCTCACATACCGCTCCTTCTTGGTCCACATTGGCACCGTTCTCCAGCAAGTACATCACACAGTCGTAATGGCCTTTCCTGGCTGCCCAGATCAGTGCGGTGGTGCCATACTGACAGCAAGTTAAGAGGCAAAGTGAGAAAGATGAACTTATTATTAGGCAAACATGGCTTTAGATTTGTCTTGGTGTTTCATAAAAATGATGAATGACATGTTTCCTCAGGGTCACCACCATAGTCTTGTGAGAATGGAATTTTCACTGTATCTCCAGTGCTCTGGGACTATGTTTATGTAAACAAGGTGATTCGTTGCTCTGAGAAGTCAGCAACATCAGGGTTATGATGGTAGTCACCTTGTCAGAGCAGTTGACTTTAGCTCCGTGTTGCAGCAGCAGCCGGATGATCTCCGCATGGCCTCTGCCAGCTGCCCAGATGATGGGGTATACGCTGTACTGTAACAGGAAACACAAACAGATGAGATACATATCTCTCCTTCTTGCACTCTCTCTCTCTCTCTCTCTTATCACTTGTGATTTATCACTTTCTCTCTTTCCCTTTCTATCTCAAACACTTGGATAAGGATAATATAAGATTTTAGGATAAGGATAATATAAGAAATATTACAACAAACAATTGTCAGCTGCAAAATCATAACTGTTACAAGCGTATTATCAACAAGACACAGACTGGAATTTTGTTACTAATATGGCCTTGTTTCACTGTGTCATTCTCTGCATGTTGTGTAAACACAGTGCAAACAGAGCACTCTGTTAATACAGTGCTGTACTGTGTTATACAGCGGTGTGTACCTGTCCAGTAATGCTGGGATTAGCTCCTTTCTCCAGCAGCAGACGGGCCACTTCCGCACGACCCTTATAAGCTGCCCACATAAGAGCAGTCCAGCCACCCTACAAAACACACACACACACACAAACACACACACACACACGCACACACACACGCACACACACACGCACGCACACACGCACGCACACACGCACGCACACGCACGCACACACACACGCACACACACACGCACACACACACGCACACACACACGCACACACACACGCACACACACACGCACACACACACACGCACACACACACACACACACACTGTAGTTCATTTCTAGTATTTCAGTGGTCCCCTTCCATAACGGGGCAGTCTCAGTTTGCTGTAATGAGTCATTACACGTGCAGAGAAATTAAATGGAGAAAAACTAAGCTTCCGACTGATTGACATTTTTAAAGAAAGCATCAATATTTACAACTCTGAGACAAACAGGACCAGACAATCTAATTTCTCTGAAATTATTAATAAGGACATTAACAACTGCTCTTTTTTCCCCACTACAGACTAACAAATTCCCCTACACAGTTACTTCCATAGTTACTGTTGGGTAAAGTATTTTATGTATTTGCAATTTTTTTTCAACAGAATGCTGAAAATATCAGACAAAGCATGAACTCCAACCAGTCAGCTGTATGTTACTCTGATTACTCTTGGAGTAATAGTAATGCATTTTTAGACATCTACTTTAGTCAGTCGTTTCCAGCTGTACTCCATGTGAAATTCTGCAAACTGCGGACGCACTTCTCTCTCAGAGACCAGCATCACTAAAGGCAGCTGTTCCAAAACCTCACTTGAAAAGACAAACCTGGATGCGTCCACACTTCACAGGTATGGGTCTGTTTTAACTCTCTCACTCTTAGGCAAAGTTATTGACTAAGTAGTTTTTAACCAAATCAGCAAATGGCTTCTTCAATGACTTTCATTCAGGCTTTCATTAAAACCATAGTATTGTAATAGCTTTCATAAACATATTAAATGATGTATGACATGATAAATACCTCGGTCTGTTTTCAAACATGATAAATGATGTCTGAAAACAGACTGAGGTAACTTTCGTAATACTTTAAGATCTTAGTGTAGCTTTTGACATAGTCAATTATAAAATAACATGACAGATTCGAAAATTGAGTTGGGTTCTTGGGAATGGTCCTCAGATGTTCAGAACGTACCAAGAAGGCAGGGATTATTTTCTCTCTATAGACAATCATAGGGACTCCATAGTGCTACGCCATATGGAGTCCCACAAGGATCCATTCTTGGGCCCCTTTTGTTCAGCCAAATTCCTCTCAGTCAAATTCTCCAAAAGCATGAGGTGGCTTATAATAGCTCTGCCAATGACACTCAGATCTATCTAGCTCTTTCACCAAATTTCTTCAGTTCTATAGACTCATTGTGTTTATGTCCTGAAAAAGTAAATGGAATCTAGGTCATAAAAAATACAACCCATGTCAAAAACCTTGGTGTAATCATGGATGGGAATCCTGGTTTCAGTGATCACATTAAAGCTGTAACCAAATTAGCATACTGGCATCTCAAAAACACAATAACGGTTTTGTGTCAAATGCTGCTGCTACAGTTCAAACAAAAACCAAGAAAAGAGAGCACACTACTCAGATCCTTACGATGGTTTAAAATCATGGTTTGGGCCTTAAATGCATCTCAGATGTTTGATGATTATCAGCCTGGAAACTCCCTGAGGTCAGCTAGTCGTGCACAGAACAGAATTGAAACAAGGCGGATTGACAGTTATTCATTATGCTGTCCACTGCTGGTACCAGCTCCCTATGGAGATCAGATCTGTCCTGATTGTTACCAGTTTTAAAAAGAAACATTTTGTTTTCAGCTGCTTTCAGTTACCAATCAGATTTGCACAAAATCCAATGGACTTTTATCTGTCTTCTTTTATACTGCGTTATTTACCTTTGTTTAACTTAATCTTAAATCCTACTTTCTCTATTAGAATTTTATGCTTACTTTGATTGTGTTCTTTGCTTTTTAGGCTTTTATGTTTATTTTATCTCTGCAAAACACATTGAATGACCCCTGTGTGTGATTAGAAGGCCAACCCCACTATAAGTGATCTATGGAATGCAAAATAAGTGTCAAAAACAGTTTAAACAAAAAGAAGTTGCAACAAAATGCAAATATTTGTCTCCAAGCAGGTAAGCATCAAAACATGCAGAAGATAATTTCTTTCTATCTGTTATGATTCACACTTAGCATAACATTTTTATGTGGTTTTCATCTGATTACTTCTTATAACTGCATATGAATAAGAGAAAACGGTGTAGAAAATAAGGATAAGTAACCCAATTTGCTCAGGCAACAATTCATGGAACTTCTGGTCCGCTTGTCTATATGTTCATACAGCTCTGGAAAAAAAATAAGACACCACTGCAATTCATTTTTAAATCAGCATCTCTGAGTATGATAACCAATCTATGCTGGTATCTGTTAAATTCCTACACAAGCATCACATTCTGCTTTATAAGGTACTGATTAGTGATCACCTGAATCAAAGCTTATTTAATGAGTAAAAGTATAAAAAACACTGCAGTAATCAACACTCTCCTCTTTCAATGAGACCAGTTGGATGGTAAAACACTACTGGAAGTACATCAAATTTAATTATGGCCATTTTGTTTACGAGTGAACAAGAGATTTGTTTTCTTTGAATTATTCTGTAAACACTTTGTTGCAAAATGTTATGTCATTTCCTTTTAAATTATGCCTTATAAAACAATACTTTTACTTGGAAATGAGGAGAAATATTGTCAGCAGTTCTTAAAAACAAAGGCACAGCTGATCAGTTCAATACTCGCACCTATAAAAGATAAAACCTGAGTAATGTTTGCAGTGGTCTCTTATTCTTTTCCAGAGCTGTATGTTCATTTGTACTGCGCCTCTCTCAAGTCACTTGCACTGGCCTGTTTTCATAAACACTGTGCCTGAGTCAGGGTGTTACTCAGATTGCAGGCTTTCTGCAAATGCTCAGCCTGTTATTATTAGCACTGTGCTACTGACACACTGGCAAACCAGCAGCTGTATCACACTTTCTCAGACAACACTGTTTAAAGAAACATGTGTAACATACTCATGAAACAACATTACATTAAAAAGTACTGCCACAATAAACTGTCAATTTGAGGCAAAAAGATAAAATACTGCTGAAAGTATTAGATACTTACTAATAAGTATGAGTTGTATAACAGAGGTTAAAGCAGAATTCACACCACAGTAATATTGAGAAGACACAAGCAGATACAAAGATATGATTGACTGTGTTCTAGAAATTCACAAATTGAATTAACATTTTCCAGGCAGCAAGGCTTGATATTCGATTCCCACCAGAGACTCTTCCTGAGGATGTTTCAACAATCCACAAAAGATTCATTTCCAAGAAAAAAAGAGGCTAGAGCTGCTTAAATCGGTAACTGGCTAAATTCACTACGAAATGTACACCTTAGAGGAGAAATACATGGATACTAATAATTAGTACTAATAAGAAAAAGAGTGCACTACTATGTTGGACATTGACTGACTGTGTCTGAAGAGTAATAAAACATTTGATATTTGACAAAATTATTAAATTCATTACACAAAGTTGAATTTTGAGGCCCTTTCCAATTGGTCTGAGCTCTTAGGATATGTAAAATTACAGCTTTCTTTAATTAAATATGAAATAAATAAATTACATCAATATATACCATTCAGACATTGAATTACAATATAAATTTCATACAATGATAATACTGTGTATTTGGGTATATATCGATTGTATTTATGTTTGAACATAACTTTACAAGAGAAAACATGGATAAATGTAATTTAGGGCCAAAAAATTGCTTTCTATTGTTCCCTGCTAGAGATGTAATGCAATGGCAAACAGCAGCAGATATTTTCAAATGATGCTAAAAAGTGAAAAACAAATAAAAATAGAGAGACCAGTTTTTCTACTTATAAAAGTAGCGTTTGCTAATATTTTCTTTAAAATAATTCTCAACAATTGGCATTTAAAATATTCTACATAACTACTTTACCAAGTTATTGGACGAATTACATAGCTGTCCATCAAGTATCTGAAGGGTTTCGTTCAAAAAGACCACTTCCATGATTTTCCTTTATTCCATATCACACATTGCTGGGAGTGAGTTCACACATATAAAGAAATCCTAGTGTTCTGTTAGGATTAATGGCACCTTTATTTGAGAAATAAAAGAGTGCTTAGTACATTTCAAACCTCTTTATATAGCTACAAATGCGTACAGAGCATATTGGAGTAGAACTCATGCAGAACGTTTTTTTTTTTTACCATGTCTCTATGCTCCACGTTTGCATTGTTGTCCAACAGTTCCATCACCACTTCAACATGTCCCTCCTTGGCAGCGGAAATCAGCGCAGTCCAGCAATCCTGTGTGCGAGCAACATATTGCCCATAAGAAGCTTGACGTAACTCGCCATCGCCCATAAAGACACAGATACATCACTTTCTTGACTGAATGACTTTCTGAGACTTAAAACATACCAGCTGGTCATACCAAGTAGACATGGGTGCACAGACTCTGTAGAAAACAGCACTCTGCGAAGTTGGTGGTACTGTATACTGCCAGCAGCAGCAAGAGACTGAGGGTGTGTGTATGTTGAATGTCATCACCCCGTCATTTCATGAATCACAGTTCTGAATGCCAGTTTTACACGGCTCTGCAACCCACCTGCTATTATGTGCTAACCTGGGAGAATCTAGCAGTTTAGTGCAGTTCCACCCACAGTGACATCACATATGGAAATGGAAAATTGTTTTCTACTTCTAAACATTCAGCTTGGCCACGTGAGCTGAATGGAGTGGTCTGGTGTGTCAGTCTGCCTGATAGCCTCCTTCAACTGTAAATATCTATCTCTGAGAACTCTCAGGACTGCACTGCTCCATGATTAGCAGTATTGAACCTTTCCTGTGCAGATAATTGTTGATGTGTAACACAAAACGCAGAGTAAGCATTTGGAGATTGAACAGTACGCACCACATCATCCAGGTTTACATTGGCTCCTCTCCTGACGAGCTCCTGCACGATCTCAAGACTGCCCTGCTCAGCCGCTAACATCAGAGGAGTCTGCCCGTTCTGACGAAAATAGGAATGTCGAGAAATCACACTCAAAATATTCAGAATAGAATACCCCCCCCCCACCACACACACACACACACAGTTTTAATACAAATAAGATAACTTTAGTTAGGACTCAGTTATTGGTAGTAAAACATGAATTATTTCTCACTCATGTTACAAGCAAAGAACATCTTAAAAGTGAAAATTCTGAACTTTGAATCAATCCCACACTTGTTTTGAAAAAAAAAAGAGAAAAATATATATTTTCTTTCCCATTTATTTACTTCTTTCAGTTTTACTTTCACAAAAAAGTAGAACGATTTGAACGTATAGAATGTATCTACTTTGTGTTTAATGATTACATTTCATTTCATTTAATATTATAGCAAAATGAACAGTACATTTCTAAGACTTACAGGTCTTACAGTACAGGTCAGCGACTCTCCAGCAAATCTTCAGTATGCAATCAAAATAGTTTTCCACTCACTACTCTGAGTTCTCTACATCTGTGTAGCCCCTACTCACATCGCTCCTGCCGTCCACCTCCCGGTACTTGTCCAGGTGGGCTCGAACGGCAGACAGGTTTTCCTCCTCCACGTGGCTGAAGATGCTCTGGATGGCCATAGTGGTCATCTTCAGAGAGCTGGTCGTGTCCATGGCCTCGGTGGGGACTCTGCCGCTGGAAGTCTGCGAAGAGTAGGAAAGGACACATTACAGTACTGACTCAGTCTCTGCAGTCATTAGAAGCCTCCAGTCAAACTCCACACAGTTAGGGGCCATAAAGTCTGAGGACGTACCCTACTTCTCCGACCTGATGTGGAGTAATGAGAACCGCAGTCGCAAAAGTCAGCCTCACTACAAACCGCTCTAGCTAATGATCAACCACACAGTAGCTTCATGGGCAGCAAAGGACCACCTTATCAATTCTGTTTAAGACAAAGCCCATTTGACGAGACGTTAAGGAACATCAATGCTGCCGGTTCAAAGGTAGGTCACACTGTGATGATCAGAATTTCTTCAGCGAAACAGCCCTAATGCTGTTTACGACTAATCTTCCATGACCGTTCAATCCATGCAGCTATTCAGAAACTCCCGAGCACTGGCCTAATCTTCTTAATGCACCATAGTTGGAAAAAAGAAAACAGCTTAGTTCGAGTAAACTTAAGGAACGGGGTAGTTTACATCTGCAATCAGAAAGACTCTGAAAGCAGAAGGTCTGAGATCTGAGGTCAGATTTGACCAATGTCCTTCTGACAGGAACTATCAGTTAAACCAAGCTGAAAAAAAACAGCTCTCACACTTCAGGGTTTTTTTTAGAAGGGCTCCTGGCCTCAGTGGACAACAGTGAATCCTTTGATAAAACTAAGCTGAATCACAATGAAAAGCATGAAAAATGATGTAAAAGGATATCTCTCAACCAACAAACGGCTTAAATGCTAACCATGTTGACCACAGAGAGAAAAGGCAATTATAGAGGCTGGTGGGAAGTCAGGCACAAAGGAAATAAGGAAAATTCAAATCAATTCATTTAGTGCCTTAAAAGAAAAAAAGGTATTTTCCAACACAATATCCGTAACACTTTACGATGATCACTTCCATTACAAAGGTAATGTAGCTTCAAAGTGTAGTTTAATCCTGTGTTCGTCTATATCCAGACAATTTAGGTGTACAGATCTTATTCAATTATAGTAGCAAAACGGGGTTCACAATTCTAAAGCCATATTAAACCAAATCTAAATGAAGAAAAGTGATGAATATGTTCAGCTGTTGCATACTGTCCAAATGATAATAGAGCTGGAGGGCAGGATAGTGCCTTCCAGCTAGGAGGATAGGAGATAGGAGGATACTGTGCATGACATCTATGTGCTGAACCAGGCTGCTTATGGTTGTTCACAAACTTTCAACTGCAAAACACATCTTTCCTTTAATGTCCATTCTACACAACTGACTGTCACATTTTTTGAGTAGCAACCTTTTTTTTCAATGCACCATTACACCCCTCACAGATGAATATTGTCAGAAGGGGAACCTATGAATCACAATGGAATAAAAGAACAGACAGAGCTCAACAGCACCTCTAAAAATAAATGAAACTAAGAATAGCAAACACCGGCAAGGCTTTTGACACAAACTGGCCTGTAACTAATATTGTAGCACATCAAAGTGGTATGAAGAGCAGGTTTGTAATGTCAGGACAAACTATGATAAAAGTGAACACCTCTTAAGTGCCCAACAAGTGCATAAAATGAATGGTACGTGGCATCAGTCCAAAACTAGCCCCAAATAGCCTTTGAAAAGTGTGCAAAATCAGCTAAAACGAGACATCAAATCCCTCACCTCAGCCTTTGTTTATAGCTCTGATGTGCTGACACACCCTTCAGTGCCCCAAAGCACTCGGCAGCAGCTGCTCCCTCAAGAGCGAGTGGCTCACAAAGCCGGGAGAGCCAATCAGCTGAGCCCCAGAGCCCCGCGGCCTCACACTGAGTGAGCAAGGTTCACCCCCATCCACCCACACCCCACTGGAAACCACAAAGACCCACACACACACAAGCACAGATAAGGCAGGTCAATATTACAATTACAGTCCAAATGTCCACTGAAGCTGTCCTGCCGGCTAAAAACTCTCACCAAACCTGTGACTCACCTTGTGCCAAACTCAGGATTTTGGTGCGCTGTTGATACTCTCCTCACGCTGTCATTCACTAACAGGGTTCAGCATGTCACTCTATCCTGCACTGAACGATGTATGAAATAGAGGAAAGGCCCCACCTCCTCCCTCCCAGCACACCAACAGATGACCCAATGCCAGCACGCGCCCTTATTAGCATACATTAAATGCTTCACTTATCAATGGAGACCACCACAGACTAGCAACACTGATTCTCTCTCTATATATTGTGTGTGTGTGTGTGTGTGTGTGTGTGTGTGTGTGTGTGTGTGTGTGAGAGAGAGAGAGAGATGGAGAGGGATAGGGAGATATATGGAAAGAAGTTAAAAAAGGTTGTTAAAGGAACCAGAAGTTCTTTCAGCACACTGCACCCAAAAAATTCAAGAGCGTTACACCACATACAAAAATATACTGAAAATCTTTATATATGATTTAGATATAGGTATCTATAATATAATAAAATAAGAAGAATATGCATAAAGGCTGTTCATCTGGGCAGTAAGTAAATGTTTGTGTTCTGAAAAAAAGCAAAACACTAATATTATAAAACACACAAATAGCATTTATGCATCAATCACAATTTTATGTATGTCAGTGTAACCATTTCCAGACCTCTCCTTGAGGAAGGACAGCATAACCTATAGTTATCCCATCAAAATTGGTTTGGTTTACTTTTAACCAGCTCACTAAATTTTAAAAAGACATTTAAGAAATCAAAAAATGAACAGATCATTTTCTTGTTTTCTGCATGTTTTATTTTAGTTATACTTAATTTTGTTTTTGCTTGCAGAAAGACATTTATACTGCTCAGATAAATGGCTTCAAACTACTTTTTTTGTATTATGTCACATTATATTACTGTATTAACTCTCTCTCATATATATATATATATAGAGAGAGAGAGAAAGAGAGAGAGAGAGAGAGAGAGAGAGAGATGCAGTACAATGATAGACAGAAATCAGTGTTTAAAGTTTTTGTTTGATAGATGGCAAGATAACCTGTAGTTTAAATCAGCAGTTCACTGAAATCCTGAAGCTTGTGGAAGGTGCGGGAGCTGGTTCAGCTGGACTGGGACTCAGTAATAAAACCTGTCAGCTAAATTAAGCCTGCAGGCACAAATCTGCTGAGGACATCTTTCCATACTGAGTGTGTATGTGTCACAGCCACACTACTGTGTTCCATCTCTCATCTAGGAGCAGGACATCTAAAGATCACAGACTGGAGAGTTAGGAAATTAAGTTTAGTCTAGAGCTCCCTGGATGTACAGCCCTGTCTCCCAGATGTAGTGGCTATTAGCAACAGTGCCAGGATGACACTCCCCTCACCAAGCCACACAGGACTGAGCAGGACACAAATACAGCTGTTAACAATGGAGTAACAGCCTCATTATTGATATTATTAATGATAATATCACGTTGTACACTTACAGTGAAGCTTAAAGCTTCAGCAATAATTGGTGTAAAGGTAAGGTGTCCCAATACTTTTGTCAATATAGTATATTAGCAGTATTATTATGCCTATGCCACATGCTTCTGTGAGTAAACACTTTTTAAAGTCTTATACAGCAACAAATTCTCTGACTTGAATATCACTTACAATTAAAAAAAATAAACAGTAAAAACACATTTTAAAGTTGCAAGAGCCAACCTGGAAATGTGCTTAAGTAAGTTAGAAGCTGTTGGACAGCATTCCCACAGCTGTTCTCCTTCTCTCAGACATGAAAACTTAACTAAACAGTTAAACAGCTGAGGCTAGCTGCCTGTCTGTCACTTTCTCAAGGCAGACGACTTACTTTTTCTTCACACAGAGAAAATATTCCAGTCCAAAGTCGGTGTTAAAGTCTTGTCTTGTTCCTCCCCAACATGTTAACGTTATTCTTGTTTTGGCCAGACAGCCATTTTGTACAGGAGGAGTGGGCAAATTCAATTTGACTCCCTCCTCCCCCGCCTGCAGTACGAGGGAGGCTGATATTCACAGTCACTCACCCTCTTCTTATGCACTATATGGACAAAACTATTGGGACGCCTGACCATCATGCCAAAGCAGGCTTTCATGCCATTGCATTTAAATACATAGACTTTAATATGGCGTTGGCAACCCTTTTCAGCTATAAAAGCTTCCACACTTATTGGGTTTTCCACTGTATTTTGGAGTGTTTCTGTGGGAATTCGTGCAGATTCATTCTGTAGAGCATTTATGTGGTTAAGACACTGATGTTGGAAGAGAAGGTCTGGCTCACAACATCCAAAGGTGTTGGATGGGTCTAAGGTTAAGGCTCTACGCGGGCCAGTCAAGTGTTTCTACACTGAACTCATCCAACCATGTCTTTATGGACCTATTTTCTATTCATGCCCCAAACTGTATCTACAAAGTTGGAAGCATGCTGTTGTCCAAAATGTTGTAGATTGGTAAGATTCTTGGTAAGATTGGCCTTCACTGGAAGAAAGGGGGCAAACCCAAACCCTTGACTGGTCTCTACAATCTGTGGAGTCCTGTAGAGCTCAGACCTTAATTAAAGATCTCAAAATAAAAAAAAAAAGTCTCCATTTCTACATTTCATATAAACATGTCTGTTTGCCTCCTAGAGCAGCTTAAAGATGAGTAAAACACCCTTCTAGTGATGCATTCTGAAGGTAGGAGAAGCTTCAGAGAAAACCCTATGAGCACTCTGGTGAGTACTCCTGAAAACAGACGCAGGCAGTTTGAAACATGGTTAAATAAGATGAGTGTTTGTATGATCTGGTTCTCGAATTGTTGCTGAGGGCTACTGCTAAACATCCTCACTGTCCAAATCTGTGTAAACGCACCCTTTTTCTTTTCTTTGCTTTTTGTTGCATCTACTCATCTACTTTGTGGCAAACAGAGGGTTCAATCACTTTCTTTGTACTGGGCTTGAATAAGATAAGATGACCTTATTAGCAACTAAATCAGTTTAGATAAAAACATATTGAAGGTGATTATATTATAGTTGCTGTGTATATACAGAATGTAATCTGTATATTTAGATCTATAAGGCTCTATAATACTTCTCTTTTAATCGTGTCTTGTTGTCTTATAATAACCAACATATTCTTCATGCCACCAACATTGCACACTCTGCATAGGAATAACTTCTGACCTCACTGGAAACACGCTCATATGGTAATGATTTTAATTGGCTGGTTTAATCAGTTGCTCACTGTCAAACACATGAGACATACAAAAGTAGGATGAAAACACTCGGACAAAAACAGCCCAACACCCATGAGAACAGTGGTACAGTTATTTTTAAATGTTTTCAATCTGAATGAAGTAAAATCACAGTGTTGAAAACAGAACTATCCCCGAAACTCAGGTCAGTGAGATTCGAAATAAAGAAATAAACAAGAACAGTCCATTGCAAACAGAACCGACAGCAGTCCGATGTATCCTAGGAAGGCATTGGGTCCTTCCTCTTACATATTAATGCGTCCTCTTACATATGACGCAATGATGTAAGAGGAAAGAAATAAAAGCGTCAAGTACGGAATCATAAGAAATCTTTTGGCTTTGCATGTCAAAGCACTTAGTACTCAATTAGTAACATCTAATCCTGTTCTGAATCTCAGCCTTGGCTGAATTGTGACCCCACATAACAATGCAGAAGGCCAATATTGAAAGAACAGTTTTGCAAAACAAATCCACCCTAGAAGGCATGTTTAGTATCTAAATTGTGCTTCTTTAGTTTTACCCTTAGCAAAAAGTAATTTGTTCAAGTGTACCATGAGTACACTTTATACTAAAACTGAGGCAGTATACTTGAAGTTTACTTTTTATATACTATATTTTATATACTTAAGAATAGTATACTGAAGTATACTTGACTTATATTGACAAGTATAAAGAAAGTATATAAAGTATACTTTTATAAACTTAAAAATGTTCCAATTTAGTCTGAAAAAGTATTAAATTAATATACTTTCTAGTACATGACAAGTACATGGTCCATATACTGGGTAAGCTTAAGCTCACATCTAGTAACCTTACTATCAAACACCCAAATAGCCTGTTCTAGTAAAAAATATATTACCAAATCTTCTCTCAACCCCTTTAAACCACATCCAGATCTTCATTAAGGTCATATAGACTAGTCAGCGTGGTTTAGGAAGCAGTTATTCAAATGAACAAAGTGCACCGCTTTAAGCAGACATTTCAGACAGGTGCTTACAAATAAATTAGAGGACCGTGTCCTGCACTACATCTGCTGTGTGGGTGACCTTAATGAAGAGGTGAATGAGCTTTTGGGGCTGATTGGGTAACTATAGTGTAACCTCACAGCAGCAGATCTAAAGTAAAAAAGCAATCTTTGGACACTAAACATGTCTGTTAAACGAAAACATTTGGGTTCAAGAAGGAAATTGTACACTTTTTCTGAACCATTTACTCCACACTGTGATTGATTCTCTAGTGTCGGAGAAATTTTAGGTGGTTTAGATGGATCAAAATGTCAACAGAACAATTATAACAGATGGCTGCATGCCGAAACATATAGACCTTTGGTTTATCAGATGCATGAGACAAATCTGCCTAAAATGTGAAAGGGACCATTCTGTCATACGTGAACACACCACAGCACACAGTGTGAACAGCACGAAATACTTTTAATACTTTTAATGCATTTAACCTATTCACCAAGTGAAGCAGGGGGCAGCTACAAACATGGCACCCGGGGAGCAGTGTGTGGGGACGGTACCTTGCTCAGAATACCTCAGCGGTGCCTAGTGGTCTTGGGAATCGACCCAGACTTTCTGATCACAGGGCGAATGCCTTAACCACTAGGCTACCAGCTGCCCTCAGTACATTTTAAGCTTCCATTTCTCAGTTGTATATCTTTGTTTATATCTGGATGCAGCCACAGACTTTGTAACTCTGCACCGCCGCTCTAGCTGGCTAAAGTTCAGCCCATGTTCTACATTAACTTGCAGCATGATGGGTTTGTGCTACTCCTCCAAAAGGCTGACCAGAGGTGAAACAACAGTAATTCTAATGGGGAAAACAGTCTCGGATGAGAATCTATAAACACCTGTAAGGCTAGGAAGACAAAGTAAAGAGGACACAGAAACAAGACGATGGAAAAGAAACACATAACAAAACAGTGTGTAAGTAATAGAGTGCGATGACCCTAAAAAGGAACTTACAGAAGACTGCCAGCACATTCCTCCGTTCATGACCGTAGTCCTACAAACGATGACTATAACCAAAGTACAATAGCAGAATAAGGCTGTTTTATGTTTCTGATATAATAGAATGGACCTCAACAAAACTGAGGAAATCTGCTGTAGTCCGACAGACTAAAGGCGCCAGAGCTCTGTTCAACAAATACAAGTTTAAACGCCGGGACGATATTTACACTAAACAAGTGTCCACATACATTCACACACAGGTACACGGGTCATGTTATGGTGTGTGTTTGTCAAAAAAACGATACCTCAATGTAGCGGCATCTTTAATATTCCATAAATCCTTACTCTACCCCTCCCCCCACCATGATGCCAGACACTGTGTTAATGTATAGAGGGATATTTGGATTTAGTGGAGTGTCTAAAGAGCACACAACCCACAGTGATCACTTCAGCACTTCCCACCTCAGTACTACAAAAGGGGAGGGGTCACTGTATCTTCAAATCCTATTTCTTAAATTAAATAAATCCCTTTAGGGCAAAACGGCAAAACCCTGTTATGCACCTGTAGAAATAAAGTGAAAGTGTGGTCTCGAACATACAACATATGCGCCACATTCAATTTGGCACTTTGGACATATGAAGCAGTTTTGCATTGATGTGCTGGTTATATGGTCGGAACACTCGCTTGGACTAAATTTACTGTTTCTTTCCCTTTGGCCTTTCGGGCAGTTAGACCGCGATTATACAAAAAAATATATATCTGAGACGTAAGAAAGAAGTAACATCAGAAAATCAAATGAAAAAAACATTTGTTTGCTGGACTCGCTGTGCAAAAGCTCAAATTAAACCAATAATCAGGGATTTGCAAAAAAAAAAAGGTTAGGCATTAAAACTCTATTTAACTCTGGATTTTCATCTATTTTTAATATGACAGATGATGGTGTACATCTTTAAAAGCTGTACTGAAACACAGCTTCTTTATATTTGCATTGATTGTAAACAATGAAATCCACTACTATATTTCCCAGTGGGGTAAAATACATGCGTTTTAAAAATAAGAGACCTAAGCTGTATAGATCATCTGTGAACATAAATATAAACATTTTATGTAAACCAAAAGACTTTCAAATCCCTGATTACGGCTTTAAATCAGGACCCTTTAATAAAGCAATCAATCTGTTCCTCTGCATTTAGTGAGCTTTGAATTCACCACGTTACACCAGATAGGACTTTACTGAAATGTGCTTGAGGAACCATAAGAGGCTTGTCCAGTGCTTTTTCTCAGAAACAGGAGGGTATCAACGATATTTCTCCCTTAATAACAAAAACATTTAGTGTTTTTAAAACTCCACAGTGAAGGGCCTTGCTAATATTCGTGGACTGCTGTTTTACAAACAACCAAACACACTATCAGGTTCCCTTTCGCAGTCACTGACCCACCAGGGCACACCAGAAACCAGCGAGTAGATCTGTTCCCATATCTCATATTACAAACATCCAAAAATCATGCACACACCTTTTCACATCATCAAGTTGTTTTCTGTGCACTGAGGTTACACATCACTGTCAGTTTCCTGGACAGAGATTAAGTCTAGTCTTAGTCAGAGACTACACAGCATTCTGAATAGAGATTTTCCACTGAAAGGAAAGTCGTCCACATTTTTGGGTTACTATAAGATTATACTGATAATCGAGTAATCTACTGATTATTCAGACATAAAGATTTATCTTATATCTTACCTTAAATCATTTAATCACCAAATTAATCGATTTAAGAGGTTTGTCAATCTCTGGTTCAAGCAAAATTTTCTTCGAAACCAGAAAGGAACATTGCCAGTTAATTTCATTCCCATTTCTCATTTTCAATTGAAATAAAAATGATGGTAATTATAATGATGAACAGAGATATGAAACAAACTGACTACAATATCTGTTTACCATCATCATTTCTTAACAATTAACTTTATTGTCTACTAAGCTATGAAAATCTCTTTCAACCTGATGTAGCTCAAACTAAGGGCCTAAAACTCTCCCAATATGATTTCACAAGGCCTGCCCATATAAAGAGCTAAATGATGTTCACACAAAGGGACAGCAAAAGTTCTTTTGTTTGGCTCTAGACATGCCAATGTAGCTCAGGCACAGTAGTGGCTAGTCTTGCTAACTGGTTTAGCTGATTATACTATGAAATGGTCTCATTAATTGATAAAATTAGGCATCAATTAATATTTTTTAATTGAGTTCATGTAGTCGTGACACTAGCTTAATCCCTGTCTGGGAAACTGACATTGATGATGTGAGCAAGACCCTTCTACTTATGATTAAAAGTTCTTTTCAGTGAATAATGACACAGATTATGTCTGAAAAGTAAAAGAATCCTTGGAGGTTTCCTAAGGACCCAAAGTGTAGAAAAACCTTCACAACTGAGAATTATTTCAAAGCTGAATAACGTCTAAATCGGAAGACTGAACGACTGTAACGGTCTCAGTATATGGTCAGTTGGTGGCCAGTTTAAATCAAATTTCTTACAAAAGGCTGTCAGATCTAAATTATTCTTTAGACAAGTGGAAAACGCCATCTGTCCTCTACAGTGTATGAACATTTCTTATTGAATGGGCCAACACAAATGGTTTGGAATGAATTCTAGCTGGATTAGCATGAAGAACGTTTCATTCTCCTATAAAGATTTCAGACATTTCTTAAGACAGCAATGCTTTGTTGTAATACTAAACTGTTTACAGCTGTGGGAAAATGTACTTTAATACATACCACTTTCAAACCTGTGTTGTAATACATCCATGTTCCTAATATACGTACGATGATATCATGTGGTCCGATGAGCTTCCTATGGTGTCAGCTGATAATGACTATTATGTAAAGAACGTAAATGAATCCAGTGAGCCCTGAGGAAACCAATGATAAAATGCAAATAAAAACCCTTGATCAAAACCAATAAACAGAAATGAACATTTTTTTTAAAAGAAGAAAATCCTTCAAACCCTCATTCCAAATAAAGGTTGCCAACCCCCAATACAGCAGCAGATATGAAACAATTTGACAGACCGAAAGAAAAGATATCGTAAAAGACCAAACAATGGCTAGACACAGGAACCTAAGGCCTATGAGAGATTGGCATCACACAATGTACTTCTATTCCTTTATCAAACCCCCAGCTGTTAGAGACGAAAAAGTGTCACCCGAAGGGCGCAATGGCAAAAAACCCTCTAAGTACTTCTCTAAGCACCAAATGCTCCTTCCTCAAGCAATGAATCTCCCAAGCCAGTCTGCTGAGCATTAGACAGTAGATAGAGGGTTTTTAAGGCAACTTCTGATTTGTTTGTATTCATTAAGATCCATTACTCCCCAATCGTTTCCTCCCATTAGCAAAACGCTTTCAGCAATTAATGCCTCCCGAACCGGTCAAGCTCTGTTGTAAATCGAAGTGCGATTAGCTCAAGCACTGCTCCTGCTTCGTGGTCCATGGCTGATGTTTTAGTTACATCCTTGTTGTAGGGAGAACAATGGCCGCTCTGGTTCTCAGTCTTGATTTGCGAGTTCTCCACAGCGCACTATGCAAGATGGGAGGTGGACAGGGAACGCAGGATCTCATGAGGTTTTCTCTTTCTGGTTGCAGTTGTTGTCTGTGCTGGAGTGGATGGCCTGGTCTGACGGCTGGCTTGGAGCTGAACCGTGCACTCTGCGCTTCACTGGCAGGGCCAGAATGAGCACTATACAAGCCAGGTGGAGACAGCAGTACACTGACCTGAGAGAGGGAGAGGGAGAGAGAGAGAGAGAGAGAGAGAGAGAGAGAGAGAGAGAGAGAGAGAGAGAGAGAGGGGGAGAGAGAGGGAGAGAG
>JBBPDE010000001.1:35606998-35620074 GCA_037974605.1 Nannopetersius ansorgii
AGTTCAGCTCTGTCCTTTGTACCATTTCATGCTATTCATTGGACCTGAACTATTTGAAATTCAATTAAATAAAGCTTCAAACATTGGGGCGTTCTAAAACTTTTGACCGGTAGTGTATACCCTAACCAATCTAGACATTCACTGGTAAACTAATTGTCTGAAGTTGGCGAGGGCCTGAATGCCAAGCCACATGTGCAGTGCGCCCCCAGGGTCCTGGAAGTGGTCTAGGTTTTTGAGTATGTGTGTGTGTCGCTGCTCTGACAGATTTATCCTCGCTGTTCTCAGGGCAGCCTTATCAGCTGATCTGAAGATGTTCTCAACAGCATGCACACCTCAGCAGTCATCCACAGCTTCTGGTTGGGGAATGTGGAGATGGTCTTGGAGAGCATGTGATTAATGTACTTGGTGATGTAGCTCCAAATGATTGTCCAGGTAGAAAACTTTGGTGAGTAGGAAGGACAGGATAGCTGACCAGCTAGCATTCTTTTAGCCTAGCACTCGGGAGCTTCACTGGGGAGCAGGGCAGATCTAGGTCCCAGGCCACCACTGCAGTACTATTTATAATGCCTGCTGCCCTGTCAGAGCTGAATGGGTTGGATTACGTCAGCACAAAGCAAAGGAAAAACACAAAATGGCCCACCAGGGACCCACTGAAACATTTCTTATGGTTTGGCTCAGTATGCTGAAGAATCACCAGTTACAGAAGGTTTCCTTTGCTATTGTAAATTTCATTTCATATGCTGCCCGTTAAAAGTTTGTTTTGTGTTTTGGGCTCAATTTGATGACATTGCCAATAACACCAGGCAACAAAAATTGTTATCATTACATTTTGTAGTGTTTCTTATACAATCTCAGCATGCTGCTGATTTCGGTACAATCTTTTATTTTATGTTGCTTCAAGGGTTTAGTAAGAGACGTCATTTTTGGAATGTCACTATCTGGAATTTGGTTCATACTGATGACTCAACTCACAAGAGACAAAAAACGATCCAGTGTACACTTTTAAAGCTTTGAGGGTTATTTGCATCTCACTTTATTTCTGCATGCAAAATAAACGTTGCTCCCAGTGGTGTTAATATTTTGCAAATTTCATGCATGCTAGTTAAAGCAGATTACTTGTATGTCATAAATATATATAAAATGTATCTCTAGAAGCATTAAAGGTAGAAAAAACTGATGTGAAACATCAAAAATTGCAATGAAACAGACCTTTCATAAAAATGTGTTACCTGGTGTAATTTAAACAGTGCTTATATATCAGGTAATCATAATAATACATTTTATTTATATAGCACTTTATATTTTACACAAAGTCTCAAAGTGCATACAGATAAAGAAAAGAACAAAAGTAACTAAATTAAAGGACGTCCATGGCAAGATGGGTTTTTGTGTCACCACTACCTTAGTAATGATTTTATGCTCTATATGTTTTACCCCCTTGTTGCAAACAAACTCAAGCATGCATTCACACCTAGGGGCAATTTAGCATCTCCAATTCATGCATGTTTTTGTACAGAGGGAACAAAGCAGAGCAGCCAGTGGAAACTCACGCCCACATAGGGAGAACACACAAAAAGGACCCTCAGCCCTGCTTGCTGTAAGGGGACAGCAGCATCATTATAGTATCTGCTCCGAGAACATTCAGTGTTATAATGTCCTTAACTTTTGACAGGCAGGTTGGACGTACTGTCACAAATAATGACAAATCAAATAAAGCAGGCAGTTATCTACACAGTACACCGAACTCCCATTCCTCCTAGGCAACACTAAACACCACAAAACAGCACAGTGCTGGTGGAAATGAAATGAAATAACATTTAAAAGTAGTTTGGAACAATTTGCATGAAGAACAGCTGAATGCTCCCATGAAACAGTCCTCTGTCATGTTAATGTTGATATGAATGCTTATAATTGGGCTGGGCTCACTCTGTGAGGAGGGCTGCAACAGAGATGACGCTTATCATTATCATTTTAATGAGTCTTTTGTTCCGGAGGCCGTAGGGTGTGACGCTCGCCTTGCTGCTGTAACAGGCCTCGCACACTAATACTGCGGGACTTCCAGCCCCTGGTGTAATAACCCAAAATCCAGTAGCTCTTCTTGCTTAATACCACCACGAAGCTACAAAAGCGAGACCAGAGTTAAATCCATAAGGGAAGATGTGTGCACATTCTTATCTGACTGGATAAAGAATTCATGAATACACACTCGATGAGACGCACATGCTCTCATCTCAGATACCACAGGTGTGACATCAAAAACTCAATACCATTCCCTCATACCATATGGAATTTGGGAGATAAATAAGGAGCCCTTGTTCACCTTACAAGAGATCAGATCCCTAAAATGAATACTGCATCGCCTAAGGGGCCTAAGTTTAATCTGGAGGTAAGAGTTGTTCGAACAGTGGACTCTTAGACTGGTGCGCAATATAAAAGGTGGTGTTGCATATACACCATATTTTGTAATATTTGTTTAGCAGAAAAAGAAAATTTGTTTGGTGGTTTAAATATTCAGGCATGGATTGTGGCGTCAGCAGTGGTGGTATCAAAAATTTCTGGGAAGACTGACGTATAAATGAGTATTGATCCTTCCTGGCATCCAAGTCTAACTTGCATGATTAATAACAGGCTAAAACCACTGCACTAACGCTGCAGGAATAGTGGTGAACTGTGACAAATTAGGCCAAAAATGAAGAAAAAACTCTTTCATCATTATGTTTCAACAAACACACCTAGGTTCTAATGCAAAAGGTCTTAGATCTAAAGCTGGAACTGCTTAACACAAGGTTGCCCTCTCATGAAGCTGTTATTCTAAATGAAATAATCACTGATCAGAATTTGAATTCCCTTTCATCTCAGATCACTACTTCATTACATTATGAGCTCCACATTAGCCCTAATGTAAGTACATCACCTTGCTTTCCTCCACAGCTCTTAGTTTTATTGAAAACCTTGGTTGGGTCTCATCTGGTTCAGCAGATGGAGATAACCTAACTGAGTGCATAAAGAACTGTCTTCGATTCACTCTAGATAGCCACGCACCAATGAGACGTAAAGGAATTAGTCAGTAAAATCTCACTTCTAGGTGTAACGGTAAAACATGTGCCTTAAAACAAAGCGTTTGACAAATTACAGCACAAACAGATAGAAACCAAGCTGGAATCTTTCCTCTCCACCTGGAAGGAGAGCCTTAGCAGCTACAGACCTCAGCTTATCTACCATCTTTCAGTGAATCTCAGAAAAATAATCCTAGGTTTCTTTTCAGTTCTGTTTCAGAACTTAACATTAACGTTACCTTTTTAACTTTTTAAAACTTTAATATGGAAGCCATATAAGGCCTCTGTGAAAGAAACCAAATCTTCATTCAAATGAGCTCTCAAATCGCAGATCTATTTCTAATTTACCATTTTTTCTAGACTTTAGAGAAAGTCATAGCCCAACAGTGCTGCCATAGGCTCTGATTATCTGAAAACATGTCATCATCTGTGATCATCACACGTTAATAAGTCTGCGGACTGTGTAAAAGATATAAAAAACTGCATATCACATAACTTTTAGGTCCAAAAGCTGCCAGAAACAAAGGTCTAATGATTTGGCTCTTGCTAGTTCCTCGGCTTCTCCAGTGTCAACTGTGCAAAAATCCCTGGTTGAGAAGTTAAGAAATGTTCTGTCCCTAAAAGGAAAAATTAGTTAACACTTGTATTATCTCAAGACTTGATTAATGTAACACCCTACTGACAGGCTGCTCCAACAAAAGCCTCAATAAGCTTCAACTAGTGCAGAATGCGGTAGCTTGATTCCTCACTAGAACCAAAATATTTGACCCCACTAGTCTGATATTATCATGAATTCACTGCCAATCAAGTCTCAAACTGAATAGAAAATTCTGCTCTTGACATTTAAAGTCCTGAATGGCCTCTCACCCAAATATCTTCGTGAACTTCTATCTTGCTACGGACCTCTCAAGGTGCTGGCTGTCTACTCATCCCCAGAATTATGAGAGTTACAGCAGGTGGAAGAGCCTTTTTCATATATAGCCCCCCAGCTCTGGAATACCCTTGTGAATAATGTTCGAGACTCAGGTACAGTCACTTTTTTTTTTTTAGATAAAAAGAGGTTCTGACCATAGAGAATTCAAGAAAATGGGGATGATGGTGCTGTCGTCCAACCACTCCTTATGTTCTACTTAAGTTTGTTGATAGTGGAGTGGGGGGTGTCAGCAGCTCAGGGTTCCGTCACATTTGTGATACCCCTCGGATCTGCCCCTTCTAGCTTGGCTGCCACAGTGAGGTATGCCAGAGTCTCAATTTATGCTCTTTCCAGTTATAATTTGTAGCCTTTGAATTTGAACAGAACTAAAGGATTCCAGGTTTGATAATTATGTGTACATAGTACAATGAAATTCTTACTTGAATGTCCTCTTAGCAGTCTTAACAATGCAAACAGCGCAACATTAATAACTACAAAAATTCCTCACCAAAGAGAAAGGGATGGGGAACTGCTGCCCGTCTGTCTAGCCTGGTCAACCACCACTGGGGCTCTGGGTCACCTGCTCATCCCAGATCTGCCATTGCTGCAGTCCCTTCTACGGTTGCTACGGTTCCCCTTTTGAGTTTCTTCCTGAGGCTTCTTCCTCCAGCTTTAGGGAGATTTCCTTCACTCTGTTACCTCTGGCTTGCTAGGGGTTCAGACCTGGTTTCTCTAAAACCGCTTGGTGACAACAACAGCACTAATATAAATAAAACTGAATTGAATGAAAAATTGAAACATTTGAAGCCTGTTAAAGGCAATCCGTGTTTTGTTTAAAGCTTGTATATAAGTATAAGTATATAAGTATATGAACATATATTTTCCTTTTTTTGTAGCAGTCTTACAGTGATTCTTTTCATAGACATCATTTATAAAAGGGATATTGGGAATGTGGCCCCACCACTTTGTCATAGCCCATTTCATCCCTTCCACTTTTGAAAGATTGGTAAATTTCACCCCACGCATTATTGAAAGATCCAGTGGTATCTAGGTAGGTCATTCAAACTCTCCCATTGGTTAAGTTTACAGATGCTGGACTGAAGGTCCAATGCTGTAAATGGGGACAATACTTTATACACACAAATTACACCCAAAAAGTTGAAAAGTTGACATATTTCCCATTTTTCCCATTTTCCAAAACATGATTGGATCATTTTCTGGTGGGCATTCAAGAATCTGAAAACATTGCTGGTGCTTCCAACAAAAGCTTAATAAAATAAAACATGTGCTATAATACAAACACAATTATGTTAAATTAAATGACGTAAGCCCTATTCCCATGCAATTTTTAGCTTCCAGAATGAGCCTTGATGCCTCGAGGCGCTCCATATAGTCACACTCAGAACAGAATGTTGAATGAGCGCAAACACTCCAAAATCTTCTGTAAAGCCTTCCAAGAAGAGTGAAAGCTGTTATAGCTGCAAAGAGGGACCAACTCCATATTAAAGTCTGTGTATTTGAATGCAGTGTAATTAAAGCCCCTGTTGGTGCAATGGTCAGGTGTAGAATGCTTTTTCCATATGATACAGCTATTTTTAATGCAGATACTTATTACTGAGCTTTAGGTACCCTTTGTTCGTTTAACACAGCTATGATGAAGCTAATTTCTCTTATTGCCCCCAAGACCACTGGGTTGCTTTGTGTATATTTTGTGCTTTTTACATATTATTACTTTTGATGGGTACGCTCTAAAAGCTAATATTACATGAAATACGAACGGTTTGTAAAGTTGAACTATTGTAAAGTTAGTAAATACAGTATATGTAACCAATCAGAATCACAAAGGTGTGCAACTTTCCACCTTAAAACACACCTTAAGAGGCGGTATGCCTTCCACGACCAAAAAAAATAAAAGAGAGACCACGCCCTATGCAGCATCTGATTGGGTAGGACGCGGAAGAGGCGGCCTCTGATTGGTCAGTTCTTCTCCATTGAATCGCCTCCACCTTTACTTTGTCAAATTCTCTGCTCCGTTCATTGAAGCAGCTTCTGGACGAGAGAAAGGACAACTTTGTACACGGACTCATGAAAACGACGCTGTCCTGCCTCGGTGGAGGACGGTTTGAGCTGTTTAGCACTTGAGCTGGACGGAGAGTGAGAAAAGCTGCGGGGAGAGAAAGAAAAAGCTGGAGGAGGAAAGAAAAGAAGAGAGAAAGAGGGAGACCAGCACTTGCTTCTCATGCACCGACTCCTCAACTTGCGCCTCGACTGGAACAATGATCGTCCGTCCCAGCGCTTCATGAGCTCTCCACGACCATCCCCGGCGCATTGTGTGAGTGTGTGCAAATAAACCCGATCGGGAGGCTTTGGCTTGGATCTTAACAAAAGGAATAATATGCCGGACCAGATCACGGTGGCCGAGTTCGTGGCTGAAACGAATGAAGACTATAAATCTCCTACTGCCTCCAACTTCACTACGAGAATGGCGCATTGTCGGAACACAGTGGCTGCACTGGAGGAGGTAAGATATCCCTGCTACACACTCTTTTTGGACTCAAAGCTGATGTCCTAGGGGTCAGAGGGGTTCGAATCACGGGACTGCCGGTCGTACCACTGAGGTACTTTTGAGCGAAGTATTGCAGTGCTGTTATCGACAGTCCTGAGATTCGAACCTGTGACCTTCTAATCACAGAACTGCCAGTCTCATCCTAGAGATTCACCTGAGCAAGGGATTCTCCCCACACACTGCTCCCGAGGTGCTGTGTTCCTGACTGCCCACTGCTTCACTTGGTGAAAGGGTTAAATGCAGAGAACAGTTTCATGCTGGTTACACCGCGTGCTGTGTTGTGCTGTGGTGTGTTCACACGTGACTATTAGGGGCCACTTTAATTTACTTGTAATTGCTTACCTTATAAATAATCTGCAGTCGGAAGTTCATGAGCTGCAGAACTGCTCCTCATAATCCTTCCAAAGTGAGGAGAAAGCTCTTTGTTGCTGCCTCTTATCTAGAAAAGTGTAAAGTGTCCATTTGTCATAAGTGAACACAGCACAACTCGCAGTGCGAAATTGTTCTCTGCATTTAACCAATTCATCAAGTGAAGCAGAGGGCAGCGACTGTGGAGCAGTGTGTGGGGTACCTCAGTGGTGCCACGGGCGGTCCTGGGATTCAAACTCACAAACTTCTGATTACAGGAGCAACCCCTGAACCACCAGCTAACCAGCTGCCCCCCATTTTTTATTACTGGTAATCACTAATTATTTTTAAGGGTGCTCCCAGCACTCAAAGTTTGAGTCACGACACACTAGTAGTTGACTGTTAGCTGCCAATAAACCCTGAAGCCAAAAGGTTTAAGGCCGGATCTCCTGATGTATTTAAAGTCCACAGTTTCCTTCTGAGAGAAGGAAGGGCGAGTTGTTGCTCATTAAAATGTCCATTAAAAAGGTGCTCATGCCTCATAGACCCTCCATTTTTTGGGTTTAACACATGAGCAGTTTTACCTTGAATCAAGTCTCTGGCTGCAGTGATGCTGATGAGCGAAGCCTCGCCCTGGCAAGGTCTAAAAATAGAAAAATGGTGCTTCTACCAGTCAGCTGTGCTATTCTAAGCCTCACACTGCTGCAGCTCGGTGTGGTTTTCAATGTGACTTCTCTGACAGATCTCCATCCTTTACAGCTCTAGAGCCTCATCTCACATTTTGTGGTGCTGCCACGAGTGAAATGAAGGTCCCTTGTCATGCAGATACTTTGTCAGGTGATACGTCACGATGGTTTATGTTTCTGGGTGACCCACTGCCTCATGTAGGTTATGTCTGAATCAGCAACATGCGCAGTGACGTTATCATGCTTATGAACTCCTAATGGAGCTTTTTGCTCTGAGTGGGAGATGGTCTACTGTGCCCTTGGCTGTGTGTGCTTTATTTTTGAAGCTGATAACCAGACCTAGGCGATGCTTAAGCCTAAAGTAAGTGGAATTTTTACTGGTGAAACACCTCTGTCATGGCTGTTTAGTAGGGCTGGGCGATTAATGAACGATTATTTTATTTTTTAATCTTTTTTATTTTTTTTGCCCTTTTTATTTTTTAATTCACTGCCAAGTTTTGTACAGTAAATATGCTCACATATAACAAGTGAGAGATTTTTGAATGAAGGGTGCATTTCTTAATAATTGAAGGAAACACACAATATCAAAATAATTGACCTGGAAAGTTATGATCGATTATAGGTTCTGAATGTCGATTTCGATTACTTTTTGATTAATCGTCCAGCCCTACTGTTTAGTCCAAGAAGTTCATAGGGGCTTCTCATCCATTGTTACTTCTGAATTAATAATTAGCTTGATAATAAGAATTCGCCCCACAACTCTACAGGAAAGCCTTTACATTAGAGGTCGGAACATTGCTGTAAACTTGATTGCGTTAATCTTAGAGAGTATTAGTGAGAGCAGGTACTGATTTGTTCTGGATTACAAATGCCACTCTACCTATATACTCTTCTAGCTCTAGCCGAAGCTTGTACATGGCGACCTCAGGATCATGTGTGGTCACTCTGGAGGATCCCATTCTGTTTGCTTTCTATAAGAAGATCATGCAAGCTATGTGTTCGCTAGGCGTGTCTCGTGAAGTAGCTGTGGTCACTAAGTAGAAGGACTGTTTGAATACTTTTGGACATGCAGTGTATGATTTGCAGCTTAACGCAGTGTCAGAAATTTCAGTTGTTAAGTTCCCACTTGAATGTTCCCACTGTACTTGAAGAAGTCTGATCAGCAAACCCTAACCATGCTGAAGTTTTTGTAATCTCCGTCTCTACAGGGTCAACGGTGCATTTTTTTTATATAGCACCTCCAAAGTAGCTCATAATAGAGCTCCCAGGGTCGAACAGTTTCAGTACTTCCAGAAAAGGCACAGCAAAATGAGTGTTTGCTGTACACCATGGCTTTCCATTGAGGCCCTCAGGAAGTCCGGCTTGAAGCCGAACGATTGTTTTTGTCTTTCCTCCTCCCGCGTGCTGTTTTTGCACTGTGGTCACGGCTGTGAGGGGGCATAAATGCAGACTGCAGCAACGCCTACGTGTGCGGCGCTTTACACTGGCCCTACTTTTTCCAGTCCTTCAAAGTCTCCTTGTGACCTCTCGCTCTCTCTCTCGCTGTTGTGGTCCCACAGTGCGCAGGACCAGCTGTGCTGTGGATAAGTACAGCGTCTGTTGGCCCACTTATGCTGTGTTCCACTGAGGACATGGGAAATGCTTCCACATATTGTGTAAAAGCAGATGCCTGGACTGCAAAGGGACATGCGTGAGTCTGCAGTCACCTAGTTGCTTCAACCATTTAACCATCCTGTTGCTTTAAATCTTTCAGCAAATATAGGGATGTGCAATTTCAGGCCCTTTTTTTATGATATATAGTATTTTTCATATAGTATATATTATTTCATGATATATGCATACATATTTTTTTCATGATAAATGTTATTTCAGGCCCTTTCATGATATATAGTAAAGATACAATGCTTCAGTTTCAATTTGTCTGAGGATTATTTGCGTAATTTGACCATTTTAGGCTTTTAGTACTTTAATAGATGTGTAAAAATATGGAATGATCATATATATAATGTAAGTGTATGTGTGTATACATGATGGTGTGGGATACACTCAATAAATCTGTCAGCTCACCAGGCAAAACAGGATAAAGCATTGACTGATATGATGATTATAAGGGTGCTTGGATACAGAACATTAGGCGCCATGTGAGTGCAGGCCAGCGGCGGAGTGAAGAGTGGGGTACGGAACAAGGCTGCTGGGCCTAGTATAAGTACGGCCTTAGTTAAATCTCTGGCTAGGCTGCTGCACAATCAGTTAAGCATTTTAACCAGAACAGGTTTGACTAATGGAAACTAGCTTGATTCCAGAGGTGACATAATACTGTGGCAAAGCTAAACATTTTATTATAAAGAAATGATAGAAACCTGTCCGTGTGCGGCTGGTGTGAAAGGCCACCCGAGCACAACAGTGCGCTGTGAACACCGGTGTTGTGTAGAAATGAATGTTTACGTTTTTGGTTTTAAAACGTGCTACACTGATCTGTGCTCTCATAGCAGATATAAACCAGAAAGGGATGCATGCCGTTGTGGTGACAGTGACGCTGCTACTGGCGTGCTGCCAGCTTGGTGTTGCGGTGAGAACCGCCGCCCTAGATAACAATACTATAATCGTCATATCGCCCCTAGTAGAACGGAAGATCTTTTCTGAAAAAGAATAGCCTACCACTCTCTACAGCGTCTCTCTCTATTCCTCCATCCTCCCCATCTCAGCCGTTTAAGCCGAACGGCCCGGCTGTTTACTTGTTTGATTTCTTTCTAAATAGATTACAATGAATGACAAGTTAATTGAGGCTGACTGTTATAAAACGCATTACTAACTAGAGAGCCTATTAAAGTCAGCTCAGGAATTCATGTCTGAACTGGAGCATTCATTTAATGGCTTTGTCTTCTCTGTGGATATGAACTAAAAACAGTGCCTCTCTTCTCTATTCTAGAGAAAGTACTGATACAGTTTTTTATGGCCTATATAAAACCGTAATGGACAAATTTATAAGGCTTCTGTAGCAAGCCTCATTTCACAGTCCTAAGAATAACACTGTACAATCTCCACTACAGTATATTTATGTTAATGTACTTCACACTGCAAAATGCATGTGCCTTAACACCATTTTGGTACAGGCCTGGTACTCATTATCTACTCATTATCTGGTACTGGGACAGAAGAAACTGTATTCTCTAGAATAGAGAAGAGAGGCACTGTTTTTAGTTCATATCCACAGAGAAGACAAAGCCATTAAATAAAAGCACAAGCTTGGTTTATTACTGTTATGTATTCCAGGCTTGATCTGACTGTTGCTCTTAGATGCCTTGGTAGACGATTAAGACTTTAGTGAGCAGACATGCTTTGTTCCTTTGCTGTCATTTCATCAGTCACGCGTAGTGCCAGTCATGCTCTGAAGCTCGCTGTCCTACCAGCACCGGCATCTGTTCTGTGTGCTTGTCGAATGCTCTTTAGCCACCAGTGCCCTGTAGCAAGGTGAATTAATGGTAAGTGGCCTCCGGATCAATAAGTATCCCTACTTGATGTGATTTATAAAGCGGCTCTCCACCACAGTCCAGCTAAAGAGATGTCCTGTTAAGTGAATGCCTCCACCTCCCAGTGGTTTTTGAATTGCATTGCTTCTAATCTTAGCTGGCAGGATATTTAAGGTAGCTGTGCCTCGGTTTATGTATTATGTATGAAATGTATGTTCATTTAAAAGTATTCCGGCTTTTGGTGAGAATGGACTACAAATGGTTTGCACAGCTATCCTGCAGCCCGTTGTGGCCAGGCTGAGCATTTGTGGTGACCTTCCAGGGCCACTTTTCAATCTGAATCGTGTTTTCACTGGCGGGACCACAAAAAGTGAGGCGGGAATGGACCATGTTCTTCAATATAAGAATGGATCGGAATGGGTTCAATGGAATGTTCCCGCTTGACCTTCTATCCTGGAACACAGTGCCTCGAAAGTGGCATTTTTTGCTCTTGGAGGACTTACATGTGGTCTTACGATGTTGCATCATGTTTTTCTCCTGTGTCGTCATCCCTCTGTTTTAACCCTAGCCAATCTGGTCCAGCAGGTGACGTGAATATTAAACCGTGGGCAAAAGGTTCAGGTCTGAAAGGCAGCACTGTGTCCTGTCGAATGATGTTCAACCAGCACTGGAGCTTCACTGTATGGACATAATTATTGGGACACACCTGTTTTTCAGGGTTTGGGCCCCTTGCTTCTAGTGAAGGACAATCTTACTGCTTCACCGTACCAAGACATTTTGACACCATGTTCGGTGTGAGTTCGGTGTGGAAGAACTTGACTGGCCCACACAGAGCCCTGCCCTCAACCCCAGCCAAAAATTTGGGATGAACTGGAACGGAGATTGTGATCCAGACCTTCTCATCCCTCATCAGTGCTTGATCTCATAAATGATCTGCAGAATGAATGGGCACAAATTCCCACAAAAATACTCCAGAAACTTGTGGAAATCCATCTAAGAATAGCAAAAGCTGTTCTAGCTGCAAAGAAGGACCAACTACATATTAGTCTTATTTATTTAAATGCAATGTAATTAGAGCACCAGTTGGTGTAATGAACAGGCGTCCCAGTACTTTTGTGCACATAGTGTACTCAGGGGATTAGGTCATTGTGATGGGCCTATATGACAACATACCATTGTGCAGATAACTCTGTTGTATAGTGTCGGAAACCACATACGAAAGTCTTCTTAAGATTGGTTCACTTGATGTGGTTTGTGGAAAGTTTGTGGTGATAGACGTCTTGTTGTTAGGGGAGGTTTTTGTTACATTTAAAGACAAGGGTCTCGCAAAGGTTCTTTATGTAACGTCCTAGAACAATGCATTTTTGATTCCCTAAAGAACTGTTCAGTGAATGCTTCTTAAAAGAACCTTTATTGGTAAATCTGATCTGTGAGTCTGAAGAACCTCATCAAAGTCTGAGGGTAGCCCACATCAAGGGTGCTTTTCTGTGCTGATCAATCAGATTATAATCAAGATCGGTACAGAATCCTGATCTGGAGGATTTCTAAGGTCAGAATTAGTAAGGTATAAATAAAAAAAGCAGCCAGATTTGAGCTTGGTTTTACTAGCAGTTGCTTGAGAACAGTAGGTGATTTTTTAAAAAGGGGAGGGGCCAGAGCTTTCCTCTTGTACTGAGACAACTGGCGGCAATTAACACCTGCCGCTGTTGCTTAGCAACAAGTCAACACCCAGCTACAAATTCAGAAATTCATCCTGAATTCCTCCCTAAGGAAAAACATTTTTGAAAAGCAAACTGGTGTGATTTACTGTATTTAAGGGAAGTGGGAAAAAATCTACTGCTTTGATTTTCTCTCTGAGATTTCAGTTTGTCTGAATGTGTGGTAGGACAGCCTTATTGTCCTTGCTGGGACGTTTACACCACTTTTATTCCTTCTTAGTGTTCTGCATTGGACTTTCTGGAGAAAAGCTGTCATGGTCATGGATGACTGCTAACACTGACCATGCTGTCTGTTGAAAAGCCAATTGCAGTGCAATTT
>JBBPDE010000001.1:35620174-35632861 GCA_037974605.1 Nannopetersius ansorgii
GTGTGTGTGTGTGTGTTTGTGTGTGTGTGTGTGTGTGTGTGTGCCTGTGTGTGTGTGTGCCTGTGTGTGTGTGCCTCTGTGTGTGTGTGTGTGTGCCTGCCTGTGTGTGTTTAGGTGTATTTTGAAAACACACAGAAAACAAAAATGTCCTGACTTGGCAGGAAAACCAGCCATAACCCAGTTTCCCATGATCAGCAAATGGTCCTGACCTTGTATCTCTGAAATAGAAACTTTTTAGGACAATGAAAAAAGGTTCTTAATCTGTGTTAATGTAATTAGATTTTAGGCAGTCATGTAGATTTAGGACTTTGAAACACAATGTACTTAAAATGCGCATAACCCTACCTTAATTTACTCCGAAAATACGAAAAAAGCCTTAATTTAATTTTGGCGGCCGTACATTTGTGAAACCGACCCCTTAATTTTACCTTAACGTTAGATTTAAGGCATGAGTGTGAAACCTCTTGATCCTAAATTTCAGGTGTTAATTCAGGAGATTCAATATTTAAGGGGCAGATTTGAAAATGTAAGGAGTAAATTCAGTAGTTTTACCCCTTAATCTGTGCACGTTCCCTTAATTTTCCTTCATTTTCTTTATATAATTCATAATTAAGGTTATTTTAAGGGGTAAAATTAAGGGATTTGGGTTCGTAGTGTTGTGTGTGTGTGTGTGTTACTGTGATAAAAATGTATGTATGTTTGTATGATAAGATAAAGAGAGTGAGAGTGAGAGCTAAACAGGGTTTGAACCAGTAGGCTGCTGGCCAAGGTCACACAGCGTCTCTTTTACTCAGGGTCAAATTTAGGTCACCCTTCACCGCTTTCACCCTCTGCTCCTCTGTCAATCCTCTATTTGAGCTTATGAAGGGTTTGCAAAGCAAGACTGCACATCTTAATCCATGCTGCCGCCCCCAAAATTTCAAACAAGAAGTGTGGGTTCCATTCCCGGGACCCTGTGAGGAATGTGTGTGAGATATCTTTTCTCTAATCTTTGGGCTGTTATTTATAGCCTCTCTGTTTTCTCAGAAAGCTCTCTTTGTGCTGCGCTAGCTCCTTTGCATTAACCGCTGCCTGGCCGTGGAGTGTGAAGGGCAGCATTGTCCATTCTTGCCCACTATCCTGAAACACAACGCTGAGTAAAACATAGCGAGGGCTGCGTCTGGGAGACCAAGCCGCTGGGTGAAATGTTTGGGGAAGAAATATCACGAAGCCTTTGCAATAAAAGCTGGATTTGGGTCGTCTGGGTTAGATGGCGGGTGTGCACGCTAATATGGGCATGTGTTTGGGAATATAGGAATGAAAAGCACTATGTGTGTGAGTGTATGTGGTGTGGTCTAGGATGCTGAGGGTTGTGTTGAAAGATAAGTGCGGCTTACAGCTGGAATTATCCTGGGATAAAGTAGAGGTGATGGTAGCCTAGTGGGTAAAATACCTGCCTGTGAACCCGGTGACCGCAAGGTTGCAGGTTCAAACCCCCACTTTCTACCACTGTGTCCTTGAGCAAGACACTTAACCCTCAGTCGCCCCAGGGGGACTGTCCCTGTAACTAATGACTGTAATTCTCGCTTGATAAGAGCATCAGCCAAATGCCACTTTAGTGTTTGGCAGGTGATGGCAAAAAAAAACAAAAACAGCGCGGAGTTGCTAGACTAAATGGCAACACTCTAAACTTACTCTATGAAGGACATTCTGGTTTAGGGTTTCTGCTTGGATTCAGATGTGGTGGTCAGAAAATCTTCATGGTTTACAATATATTGTTTAGTTTTACTATGTAAATGTAGCTAACAAGTAATGGAAGTTTATGAAATGTCAGCATCAATCAAACTGCGAGCCTAAATCATCACAAACTTCCCTTAAACCCACGTTGAGTTGTTCAGTAACCTCAAGTTGACGTGCTTATTTGGTTTTAAAAGTACACTTCATTGCTTAAAACTGTAGTTTCAGACTTTTTTCCCGTTGTGGTGTTTTCCTAATGCTAATTTAATACAATGAATGAAACACATTCAACAGTGTGTGAGTGCTTGCGTGCACTGCAGTGCTCCTGGTGTTTTCTCTGCTGAGAGAGTGAATGTGAGCAGGCCTGCCTGCTTCCTCTCCCCTGTGGAGTAGGGATTGTTTCAGCATATTTTTAGGACTCTGTTGAATAATGAATTACCTGGAGACAGTGGGGAAACATCCCTCTCTCTCTCTAGCTCTCTCTCTCTCTCTCTCTCGCTCTCTCTCTCTCGCTCTCTCTCTTTCTCTCTCTCTCGCTCTCTCTCTCACACACTCTCGTGTAAATTACAATAACAAAAGAAAGAAATAAAAAATAAAATTGTCTAAAATCTCTCTCCTCTGTGTGTCTCTCTCTAGGCCCTGGATGTGGACCGCAGTGTGCTGTACAAAATGAAGAAGTCGGTGAAGGCCATTTACACCTCTGGTCTAGGTGAGCGGTCATGATTCGCCCCCATTAACACCAGCCTGTCACTCCAGCTCTCAGGAGAACTGATGATTCTCATCCAGCCATGGCATCTACCACTGTGATGGAAATGCCATTTCAGTTCATGAGTCCCATAATTGATGCTATCACATGTCTCAATGGACTGTATGCTGTTGAGAACTCATCGTCTTCTATAGGAGATTTTTCCTCCTCCATGTTAGTTTGTTAGTTCCTCCTCCACATGTTAGTTTGTCAGTTTATGAGTCTAGATGGTCTGAACCAGCTTTGGGCCCATAACTGATATTTTCAGATGTACTGATAATGGAAATAAATGCCTATATGATGCAAATAATGATTCTAACATTGTAATGTCTAGAGCTCACATTTTGAGGACACATTATCTTCTATAGGTGTTTTTTTTTCTTGGTGGACAATGTGCCTCCAGAAAAATAGGTTCACTTACTGTGGATCTAACCAACATTTGCTATACATTTTCAACCAAAATAATGACGCACAGCCTCTGGAACCTTGAACAGTTAATCGGTTACATCTTTAGTGTGGTTTGGCATAATATGGGTTTGGGAAGTAGTGAGTTTTTGCTGACAGGTGTGTAATTGTGGGGTTGGGGTGGGGTGGGAGCGGAGCAGTGTGTGTTGTGAGTGAAAGGGCAGACACGGTCCTGATTTATGGTGCTGAGTTTGTGTCTGTCTCCATCTGTTCTTCATGTAATGAGTGGAGAGAGTGAGGGAGCCCTAGCACTCTGGCTCTCAGCTTACACACACATTCAAGCCTTGAAACCCTATTGTGATGACAAGGCTTCTAATTATGTTTGAGTACTGAGGCCTGTATTTATCTGTCATACCCACTGTGACATTTGTGAGCTGGGTGTAGGGTGGTGATACTGTGTAGAGACAGCCAGAGGTGTCATAGAGCCAGTGGTCATTGCTGGCCAGAGTCTTTTCTTTGTGTGTGTTTTCTGTTCTAGGACATACATTTCACATTATAATCATTACAAATACAGGGGCTCCTCGAGTTACGAGGGTCTCAACATATCACGTTTTGTGTTTATAGCACGTACGTGGGTTAACTAGTTTAGTGACGTGAGGCGTAAGAATATGCAGAATGCGCAGTAGGGCACCATATGAGTGAGGGAGTACACGTCTCTCTGCGCAGGTGTTCCATTTGTGTTACTTTGTTTGGCCATTTTTTTTACACTAAATTTGTCATTCTTTCTTAGTTGTGTTTAGGATAGGATATTGTTTGTCATAGGAACGGATTTTCATTGTAACTTAAGGACCCCCTGTACAGAACAACTCACAGCATACAACATAGCCTGAAGTGTATAAAAAAATCTCCATCAGTTGACATAGTAGCTTATAGATCTTTAGGATGATACCTGGATAGAAGTCCTAAAGTGTTTCTTGTTTCAGGTGTGTGTTACGTGACTAGTATTGTTATTATGCTTCAGTGTCCAGATGTCAGCTTGGACTTCTGCTCTGCTTTGTTCAGGCTTTTTTCTTTATAAGAGTTTAGGTTTGCCACATGCTCACACATTCAAATTTTTAGGCCAGTAGGGGCAACATTTACACTGTATGGACAAAATCTTGGGACACCTGACCATTACATCAACAGGCACTGTAATGTCATTGCATTAAAATACACAGACATTAATATGGAGTTGGTCCCCCTTTGCAGATAGAACAGCTTCTGCTCTTCTTGGGAGCCTTTCCACAAGATTTTAGAGTTTCTGTGGGAATTTGTGCCCATTCATTCTGTAGAGCATTTATGAGACCTGACTCGCTGTCTCCGTTCCAGTTCACTCCAAAGGTGGTGGATGGGGTTGAGGTCTGGGCTCTGTGTGGGCCAGTTATGTCCATCCACACCAAACTCACCTTTGTGCACTGGGGCACAGTCATGCTGGAATACAAAAGAGCCTTCCCCAAACTGTGTCCACAAAATTGGAGTCATGGTATTGTCCAAAATGTCTAACCCAGGCCCTGAAAAACAGGCATGTCCCAATACTTTTGTCCATATATTGTATTTGATGAAGTGTCCTCCTTCATACATGAGGAGCGAGAGAGAGCCGTGGCCGGATTGTCTTAACAGTCTATATAGGAGAGCAAAGGATTGCTATGTTATGGCGACTGCTAAGCAACAAAACACAGATCAAAAAGTCATTTCTGTGGAAGCAAAATCACAGCAGATTCATAAACAGACTTCAAGACACTAAAGCTCAGGTCAGTGTCACTGTTTGTTATAGTTTAATTAAAAATAATCAGCCCATAATAACGACTACGCGTTCGGCCATCCTTAACCGTAAATGGCTTGGTTGGAGACGGTGAGTTAACTCCCCCTCTGTGGTCCAGCGATAAAGCAGCGACCACTGAATGAATAGAATCAGAAGTTTGCTGGTTCAGTGCAAATAGAATATATTGGGTGTCTCCAAACTCTGGTATTTTAGCAACCATGAAATTATACTTTGTACCACTTAAAAATCAGTGTCTCATGTAAACGATCAAGTAAATGAACCCTCACACATTGCTTAGTTTCCATCCGAATGAACCGTTACTTTCCGTGTTATTAGACTTTCAAAAATCTACTCCTAAAAGAGGCAAAATCTTTGTTTTTAAAAACAGCGGAGGTCCTGTAAATGCAACTGCAGTGTGTTTGAATGCTGTGCATGCTTAGGACCCTTTGGTTTTAGGGATGGGGGTGATTAGACAGCTTTTTGTCCTCAAAGAGTAAGTTTGGGACAGTCCTACTCTATACTGGCTTGTGTTTGACTGGCCGTTGCTGTGTGATGATGTGACAGCGTCGTTTGTTTCAGCTGTATTGGGGGATACAGGACACACACACACACGCGGTGGGAAACATGCTGTGCTGAGCGGGGCTTTTTCAGGAACACTGTGTGCACTGTTCAGCCATGACAGTTGTGTTCCATGGTGAAGGACAGCTGTGCCAGGGCACACCCTCTGTGTACATGTGTGTGAATCTCTTATTTACTCGCCTAATGGGGCTCCCAGAAGTGCTGTCATGTCATTACTCTTTTCCTCCTCTTTAGACCTTGATCTATTCCACTGACTCATACGAGGCTGTGGAATCTCTGGAGGGGCACAAAAAGCTCATTTGATTAGGCAAATGAACAGCCCATGGACACTGAAAGCAATTTGCAACCAAGGCATCTATCCCATTTGAATTTTACTGGTCTATCCATGCACCAGTGCAGCCTTGGGTTTGGAGTCAGTAACATTTCTATAGCTTTTTTTAATAACGACTGTTGCTCCTTAAGCCTTCCTGACAGAAATTCTTATAACAATCCTATTAAGCCTCTAATCACTGCTGCTAAAGGGCTGATTGGAAAACAGGTGGCTGGGTTGTGCAAATCAAAGAGCTTAATTGAATTAAGGTGTGCATGTAATGATGAAGAGGAAAACAGGACCCAGTTAAATGACACCATAAAGGAGATTCAATTGGAATAAAGGAGGGCACCTGTAAGTCCAGGCCAGAGATTTGAGTGAGAGCTTGCTTGATTTCACAGGACTTCATTATCAGTTTTAGGCCAGTGTTGGAGAGGCCAAGTAGCTTGGTTGTAAATCTCACACTGTCGAGATGAAGGAGACAAATTGGCTTTTTCTGGAGAGGCTCCTCAAAGCTGTCTGAACAACCGTTTAGAGCTGGCCTTAGAGAACACCCCAGAATCATTCATTACACTCTACAAATGGCCTTTACAGCCTTAGCCTTAGGGTTTTGGCTGCAAGAGTCTGTGTAGAGAGGTGGCATCCTGAATTAATATGGATATCTTTTCTATCAATCTATCTCTCTGTGTATCTCTCTACCTCAAACTCTATCGATCTCTCTATACACAAACATACACACTATATGGACAAAAATATTGGGACACACCTCTTAATTCAAGTGGCCCTTTACTTTCAGTGATTTTAATGCTTCAGCCTCTCAGAACAACACCATGCTTCCAGTGAGAGTGTGTGAATGAGATTGTAGTCCTATATTTTAATGGTGGATTTACTGTTGGGGTGTCTTTAGCATATCTGTTAGCCGTACACAACGTGAAAGGCCTCGCACAGTTTGCCCCACAATATGGCCAGGGATCACATAAACTGCTGTTTTCCCAGTTTGCAGTGCGATTGACCTCAACCAGGCGAAGGACCACCACACAACATAATACAAAGGCATAAAAACGCTGAGTTTCAGAATCAGCACTTTCCTGATATTTTTATCAGCTTCCTTTAGAAGGAGCTATAAAATATCCTTAATAGCCTCATCCTCATGACCTTCACTTTTCATCTCTGCTCTGAGAGTTTGATCTTACAAATGAAAATGTCTGGTGCAGAACACTAGTTAGGGTTGACCTGTCCTCATCCATATGTATGAGAGGAAGTAATTGTTCTGTGTCTGTAGGATATGGGTCATGTCCTCTATGTTGTAATATGGCTGAAAGCTTTCCTCCCTCACTGCTGTTTATGCAATGTTAATCCACCAGTGTTCCACCTGGAGGAAGACACAAAACTGTGACCAGATTGGTTTTGACAGGTAATGGGTTAGGAGGCTCTGAACTACACTAAATAACATAGAGGTTGTTTGTATGAGTTAAGACAGTCATTGCTTTGTGGTCCAGATCCAGTTCAGGACTATTATTACTTGATTAGACTTGACTGGGGCGGCTGGTGGCCTGGTCGTGTGTTCGAATCCCAGGACTACGAGTGACAACACTGAGGTGCCCTTGAGTTTCCCGAGCGCTGCGTTGATAGCTGCCCACTGCTTCACTTGGTGAATGGGTTAAATGCGGAGAATTTTACAGTATTCACACTGTGTGCTGGGGTGTACTCGGGTGTGACTATAATAGTCACTTTACTTAGAAAAACATCACACTCCCCCATTTTTCCCTCAATTCTGTTATGTCCATTTCCACTCACTAGCTTGTACTACCCCAGTCACCAGGCACCACTACCGGAAATGTGAAGACTACTCTGTTGCATCTTTGCAAACTGCTGCTTACGCAACATCCCAGTAAGTTTGGAGAAGAATTCCAACTGACCATATTTAGGTTCGCTGACAGGGCTGGCTCGCATCACAGTAAATGATGGGGAAAGGGAGAGGACCATCTTACCCACCCAGGAAGAAGGTGGTCAGCTGTGCTGTTTTGGTCTCCTGACCATGAATATCTGTAGAATCAAAGTCACAGTCCTTGCTACGATCGGGCCAATGTCTAGACCAGGGGTGTCAAACTCCAGTCCTGGAGGGCCGTGGTCCAGCACCTTTTGCTGATTCCCTGCTCAGCAAAATTAAGCAAATTAAATGCAACTTTAATTTGAATTCTAGAAACATCAGATATTATTAAAGGGTATGTAGATGATGAGGGTGAGGGAGGACCGTTGTATCCCCCAAGAAAGAAGGTGGTCAGCTGTGCAGTTGTGGTCTACCAATCATGGATGGCTTTAGCATCACTGGAGATCAACTTTACAGTCTTCCCATGATCAGGCCCATGTGCAGACAGAGTTGCATCAAAGCTGTATTTTAATGGTTCCATTGTATTCTAGAATATCATCAAATATTAGTGGCTGTGTGCATGATTATGATTTTAAATGTTTCTACCATTTACATAAAGCTCACATACTGAAATACAGGGCTCATTTATTTTGTTCTTTTTACTACAAACTTTACTACAACTTTTTTGCCGCACTGCAACGTGCTTTTCACTGTGAGAGGGGGAGTCACTCTTATCCTTGTGGGAGTGTAGTTGTTGCTGGAAAGTTGATCAGGGGACTGACCTTGTATCATGGTGTAGGTCAGCATCAGAGAAAGATTAGCCCAGCTGCTGTTTTTCATTCCTTCAGTCTCACTGCAGGCTTGGCTGTTCTTGAAAATAAATCTTTTATTTTTAATGTGGTTTTACCTATGCAAGGAGGTTTGAATCCATATTTCTTTTACTCTTCTCTGGTTGTTTTGATGTTAAGAAGTGATAAAAATAGCACAACTCTATCTGAACAACAGTAACTTTAGGCTTTTGGTGCTAAATAGTGTGTACAACCACTATTCACCCTATAAGCCACCTCACATGTTGGTCCGCTTTGAAAAGTTATTCATGATAGTTAGTCCAATTGTGCAGTGATACTGAGGGCTTTAAAAACTCAAGCAGCAGTGATGCATTCTGTACAACACACACACACACACACACACACACACACACACACACACACACACTTGCTATTAACATGTCAGTGTCCCTGATGTGCTTAATGTGATTGATGACCAAATAATACCTGCTGTCTAGGCTCTGTGACGTTCCTGAGTGATGAATAATGAGGTACCCGGAGGCTAAAAGGTTAAGCAAATGAACAAATAGACTACATTCTGTTTGCATAAACTACAAAGTGCACCTATATGTTAAGTGGAGATTAAATGGACAAAGAATATAGACACAACATAGACTGACATAACAAAGTGACACATGGGTGTAAAGTGTGCTGCTTATTCATGTCAACATAGGTCACACATTATAGCCGGAATACTGAATTATGTTTCTGGGTAGAAACTGCTATTATTCAGCATGTTGCAAGTGGCAAAAACATGCAGTGAAGCCAAAAGAGGCTTCGGATCTAAGTAAAAGTCATGTATTTGGTGTGAGGGGAAACGTTGTGGACCGGTTGTGTATCATATTAACCATTCCTATAAGAAGCATCCGGTCTCAGACGCGAAGAACCAGCAGGAGCAGTGGCATCTCAACTTGGTCTGAAAAGCTCCTGTCTGTCAGCGCGCCATTACTTATGCGCATGATTGGAGACTCGCTGCCGAGGCTCAGCCAACGGAAGACGAGCAGTGAGGGAAACTGCCAGAAGTGGAGCACCTATTGTCTGTGCATGTCTTCGCATGCATGCAGCCTGAGGCCTGCCTGAGGTGCCTGGCACTCAAAACCAACATGAGCCGTCATCGTTTGTCAGCACCTCCAGCGTTTCCCAATTACAGATGGCCCGTGCTGCTCAGTGGAAGGTGCTGATCATGTACACTACTGTGCAGCTCTGGCTTCTGAGGAATACCTGGTGAGATCACTTTGTAGTGCAGGGGCTTGTGGCTGATGGAACACATGGCAGGTTTGATTAGCGACAGACTATAGAGAGCTGCAGGTGCTTCTGGGAAGCGTAGTCTCTTAAGGGAATATTGACTGTGCATGTACATCGCACTCCTCATCATTAGGGCATTTTTTTTACCTCTGTTCCAAACAAAACCCCTCTCTCGCAGCCCCGGGGAAGCTCCCTGAGGATTAGTTCTGCTTATGGAAGTGCTGGAGGGAATTACAAGTATGGCTGGATGGCGTTGCTGTTTGTTTTAAATACGGGCTTCCAGGTGCACCGTGTCCAGGTGTTGTGTCCACATTACTCACATAGCCAGACTTCCCCCATTGGACGAGGGTTTGTTTTTAGCTAGTGCTGCTGGTTTCAGTGTTTGTGTGCGAATGCTAGTTAATAAGGTTAAGTAAAGGTGATGTGAATCCTTTACTGCATTTGATTTGAGTATTTATTTATACACCTCATACACTGCTCCCCAGGGCTGATAATAATTAGTTTTAATATTAATATTTAATATTACTATATATATATATGTGTGTGTGTGTGCATTGAACCTTTACTGGAGTTCTTCAATACATTTAATAGGTCCTAATCTGTGGATGCCATTGGATGTTACTAAAATGGGAATGAAACTGGGCTAAATGAGTGAAAGACATCTTTTTAAAATAGTGAAATCGAGAGAGACAAAGTGAGCAAAAGAGCAAGGAAGTACATCTGTCCCCCCACTATTAATTAAACACAGATAAGTTCCAGCCTGTCAGCTGGGCTCTCGATGCCGAGGAAATGCTTTGTACTGTGTTTATGCAATTAGATATTCTGCAGTGCTGCTACCACAGGAAACATTCCTCTGGGAACAATAATGTGTTTTGCAATTGTTCTGCGGACTGCGACGTGGCTGACTTTGAGGGAAGGTTGAAGATATGCGGATGCAGCGGAAGTGCAGGCAGGCTGTCAGATGCAGCTCTGCGGCGAAGTTGCCTGGCTGGACTTACTTAAATCAGGAGAACTGGCCAAAGGTTAAGCTCAGCAGTTCAGTCACGCATGAACAGCTAATGTTCAGAGCTCTCGTGCCATTTCTACACAAAGCCAAGAGAAGCTCGCCAGGCGTCAACACAGCCGAAGATAACACGGCTACGTTTGCAGTCCAAACACAGCCACTGTTGAAGCTGTACACACGGCGCTCAGCCAGGGGCCCTATTTTCATAACATTAGATACAGACGGAGAAGTTTCCAGCTGAGATTATCAAACCAGGTGGATGTTTTCTCACATACCTCTTCCGAGCGTGAGACTGCTACTTTCTTTAACCTTCAAAACCACTCAGTCACATTCAGCAAATACTGTATTAAGAATAAACGTTGATAAACGTGCTTCCATGCTGAGCCATGGATGCTGGGCTTTATAATATAATGGTGTGTCTTGTGGAATCCCAGACCTGAATCTGCAGATTCCTATGCATTTTCGGTCGACTAGATCAAAGTGAGGGTTGTCGGTGCTTGGCATCCAGGAAGATTAATTATATCATCCAGCAGATCCATGCTTTTATGTCAAACATTGCTTTAAGTAGCATATCTGAAAAACTGAGACTGAATTTAATGAGTAGGCCAGTTTTTGACAATGAAGTATCCGTATCACCGAGTTTACAGCGATAAGTATTAATCTAGATGGCCAACTTTAGGCTTAAGCGTTAAAAAGGGTTAAGAAGAACACTATATGCAGCATCATATATCGTAGGATATGCAGGACCAGTTTGGAGATTGTGAGCCAGACCTTATCTTCCAACATCAGTGCCTGATCTCATTAATGCTCTACAGAATGAAGGGGCCCAAATTCCCACAGAAACTCTTGTGGAAAGCATTCCAAAAAGAGTGGAATCTGTCATAGCTGCACAGGAAGGACCAATTCCATATTAAAGTCTATGTTTTTGAACGTAATGTCATTAAAATTCTTGTTGGTGTGACGGTCAGGCCCCCCAATGCGTTTGTCTATATGGTGTAGTTTAGTGATTAATTTTTCCTGACTTCATCTAATAAACCTGAAAGATAGCTGCTGAGCTGAATTGCTTGTGTTTAAGTATAAAAGTGACCCAATGACTACCAGGACATAATATCACCACTCTAGATATGCATATTTTATTTCTTAAAATGATTTTTAAGAAATGTTATGTTGACTTGTGGAGCAGTTTGAATGATCTCCCTGTTGGTTTTGTCTAGCAGGTACTTTAAAATGTGGCAATGATATAATTCAAATTCAAATTCATAGTGTAGTGATATATAGTCTGAGCTGAATACATGAAATCTGGCCTGTTTCTGTAAAATAAGCATTTTGTATAGATGTGTTTTTGTACCATATGTGCAGTAGCCTGCTCTTTTTACTCAGAAGGTAGGATGTTTCCATGCACACGTTGCTCCGTTCAGCTCATCAGGTGTTTAACGCTTAATAAGCTGAAGCAGACCTGTTGGCCAAAGGATAATACTAAAGTACAGTCCAGTCCAGTTGGCTGACATTAGGCGAAGTGGAAAGTGTGTCAAACTGAAAGTCTAGAAGCAGCTTGGAGGAAACGTTTTGAAGTTTAGAACATGAGTAAGCACAAAGTCCTCTTTCCGTTCCAGTGAAATAAAACCTTTGACCTCTTAGATCAAAGCATTATTAAAAGTTTCTTTTTTTCATTTTCTCAAGCGGCGCCGAAGTGCTGCAATCCCTAACACCCAGTTCCATTCTGCACGGGTTCGCATGACCAAAAAAAAGTGTGGGGGGAAAAAAACACAGTCTGGTGGCCTGTCTGGGCCTTAATGAGATCTGTTGAGTCACAGCAGAGAAGCAGGTGTTTGGAAGGGAGCAGCTCTTCACACTCTGTCACTCTCTCTCACACTTCTCTCGTCCCTCCCTCTCGCTGAGAGAGCAGCCGGGACTTGTCTTTGTTTCTCATGTGGACAAACTGGCTCACCGTACTGTTTTTTTGGCATGAAATCAAATTTATACAGTTCCTTTGGCGTAAGTGATCAGCCAAGACATGATTGGTGTCCCAGGTTTACTGTTAATTGTAGTGGTGCAACGGATCAAAAAAATCACGGTTCAGATCGGATCATGGTTTTAAGTCACGGATCGGATCAGTTTTTGGATCAGCAAAAAAAAAGACGAGACAAATTAAACTTTTCATTTATTTAAGTATTTTTGCCCATTAA
>JBBPDE010000001.1:35648658-35661305 GCA_037974605.1 Nannopetersius ansorgii
GTCAGAGCATCTATACAACAACTGTCACATAATAACTAGCCAACACCTAACCCAACAATACATAAGCCATAGAGAAGTAGTTTACTTTCCTAAAAGTTTTCAAAGTATGGGTGTATACCATTTGTTTATGACTGTGGTTGCTGCTTGTGGTCACAGTTCAAGTGTATAATTTAGCAAGTAAACTGCCTTGAAAAAAAAAACTAATTATGTTAATTGCTTATTCAGTCTTTTTATATATTGATTTGTTGCAAGTTGAAGATTTTGACACTATTAATCCAGTATTTCAAAGGAGACTAATCACAAATAACCTTAATTAAGAACGAAAACAAGTTCCAGTGAATTCAAATCTATTTAAAGTTTTTTTTTTATTGTACCGCATTAACTGGCCGAATCCCATCTGGACCAGGAGAGTGGGAGAGGTCAGGAGGCTATTCCAAACAGCACTGAATGTCAGACACAAATATTGAGGGACCTGGAATTTACAGCATTTCTGATGAACATAATCTTGTGCTCCTCTGTACCAGCCGTAATTACCGTACCGCTGATCACATTAATCCCATGAGCTGCTCAGAAACTGCGGTGTTACTGCTGGGCCAACAGCAGGGACCACACACGGAGCTTAATGTATATTTACATTAAATAAGATTAAATTAGGTTATAAAAATAGAGTCAGAACAAACTTGGTTGGCTGAGATTTGGATGATGGAGACAGCAAGGAGCAGAGAAAGCTGAGGAAGGTAAAATAATGAGTGATGTAAACACTGCTCTCTGTAAAGGTTGCCCTTATCCACTCATCTTGGAGCAGCTGTACCTCATCTTGACCTAAAGTCAGTGTGAAAAGGGCAACTTCTACCAATACTGTAAACATTAGCCAGAGTTTTGGAGCCTAAGGGACATCATATTGCTCCTTAGTCATGCTCGGAGAGAGAGGCGTGGCCTTCAGAAGAAAGCGAGAGAGTGAGAGAAACCTCAGGATTTCTCTAAAGCCAGGGCACAGTCGAAGGAAGCTGACAGCACTTTACAGATGGTCTGAGCTTGTTCCTGTAGTAAAAACAAAAAACACACGCCTTGAGTAATACTGTCCTTACCAATGCAATGCAGCTTGATTTAAAAAGTGACTATTTTATTAGCTTTAGTAACAAAAAATGAAATCCTACAGAGACTCAAAGGGTTAAGTTTAATATTTCCAATTTTCTGAGAAATAAGAACATATTAACTAACGAATGACATTCTGTAATTGTGTATTTATCATCACATTGTGAGCCATCCGTCTAAGTGATTTTCAAATGAGATGTTCTAGATGTTCCTTATTCTCATCATAGCCAAAATGTGCCATTTCCTACATATTGTTCAAGCTAGTTGTATACATGAATATATGAAAATATCTCCATGTTTCTCTGTATTATGTTGCTGAACTGACAAATCAACTACATGAATTGGTGATAAGATACATCCTTCAAATATTCATAGTAATAATGATAATAATGGAAATGACGCATTTTCAATAACATGGTCCAAACTGGTTGTCTTAGCACTGAGGACCAATCTTCTTAACAAACTTGACTCCGCTAATGAATGGATGAATAAAGGGATGGCTTAAATAGAACACATACAAAAATATTTGGAAGTGGGAAGTGTTTGGGCCTTTGGAGAACAAAGTTCCTTTGAATAAATTATAAAGTCTCACCGCATTGCCGCACTGGTAGATCCAAATGCTGCACTCCTGCTGCTTGGCATCAGTGGTGTTAAGTGCCAGAAGGTTCTTCCCAGCACCCAGACCATCATCATAGCACAGCATGCGCACAATCAGGTAGAGCGGGTGGCGATGCAACACATCCTTATGGGGGGAAAGCAGCAGCACAGGTATTTTACAGAAAGTCCAGAAAACCTGCCTGCTATGTCAGTGTCCTGAGATGCTTTGATATAGAAGTGGTGATTCAACCACATTCATTTTAAAATCTCAGGGTGAAATTGCAGTCGGGTATGATGATTGTATTACAATATTGTAATACAATATTAATAATTGTATTACAATTATTATTTAACTATGTGTTTCTTTGAAAATGTGAAACATTCATATACCTCTAACATGTTATGGGTGTCTGCCATATGTATATAGATAAAATAACAATCGAAACATATATAATAGAAACTAAATGCGTCCTGCATTAGAGTAGCCACAATAAGACCTGAATGTTTTGTGATGGGATTGTAATCCCACCATAAAACTTGCAGGCCCAATTGTGGTTGCTCAAACATAGGGCACATTTAGTATATATTCTATTAAGAGTAAATGTTGGTTGCCTTGGAATGTGTGTGTTCTTTTAATGAGACTCACACTTTGGTCCAAAGATGCCACTTTGACTCCGTACTTGGACACTCCCAGGATCATCTCTTCTTCTCCTGGCACGAACGGCAGCTTTCCGTTTTGCTTTGGAGATGAAGCAACAGATGAATTATACATAGCCAGTGGTTACGATGTTACTGTGGCTGTAAGAACCACATTAGAAGTGAAATGAGGACCGACAACAATCAGAAAAATGAGCAGTCTTGGTAAAGGTCCCCACATAAGCATTCATTTTTCATTCCATTCACTGATCAGCCATAACACTAAAACAAATGACAGGTTAAGTGAATGACAGGAGCCACTGTCACGAGATACTCAGTGTTAAAGGTGTATACAGGCAAGTGAACAGTCAGTTCTTGAAGCTGATGTGCAAGATTAAGCAACTGAGTGACTTGTTGGGTGTCCCTGGTATGCAGTTGCTCCTCAGTGTTCAGAAGCAAAGGCTAGCCTGTCTGGTCCCACCCCATAGAAGAGCTACTGTTGACAGTGTGACGGTGGAAACCTTGGGACCTGGTATTCATATGGAAATAACTACCTAAACACTGCTGCAGACAAAGCATACCCCTTCATGGACTCCTTCAGCAGGATAATGTTCCCTGACACACTACAAAAGTTGTTCAGGAATGGCTTGGCCTCCAATTCCCCAATCAAGCACCTAATGTCTTATTGCCAGATACTACAACACACCTTTTAAAGGTTATATAGAGCCCATGCCTCGATAGGTCACTGCTGATCAGGTGGTACAAGGGGGGCCTACACAATATTATGCAGGTGATTTTAATATAATGGTTGAATTGATTCCATTTAAGGCTGACATGCTGAACTGTCAAGGTTACTCCAAAACCATCCAACCATTACCTGAGCTGCATCAATATAGCTGATCAGGTCCAGAGGTTCCTGGAGGGTCTTGCTCATCTCAAAGTGCAGCTTCTCAATAGCTCCCACATATTTCACCCTGAACTCGGCACACGTCTCTGTACTGTTACCTGTGGATTCAGAGTAAAGAAGACAGTATTTAAATGTTATGGATTTTAATCAGCGGAAAGATATCAGCAATTCATAAGTAATGCTAACCTGAGCTCTTGGTGGAGTCTGTATCAAGACTGGCGACTGTGCTGGACCTGGACAGACCACCCAGACTGGAATCTACAGACTTGACATGGAGAGGGTGAAGTTAGGCCATTTGTGCAAAAGGGAAAGGGTCACTTTTGCCTTTTAATTCATGATCTCTAAATACTGTCTTTATGCCTACAGCAGCTATGGACCTGTTTGAACAGACTACCCAGGATGGCTGGTCAAGAGGAATTGCACCATTGAGCTCACCTTACTCTTGGTACTGATCTCACTGCTTTGAGAGCTGCTGCTGCTGTGGCGCTTCTTGACCTTGCGGAACATTCTTCACCATGACGCCGGCATTCCAGGCCTCCGGCGTTCCAGCAGATGCAGAATCTGACCGCGGCTGAACGAACCCTTGTGAAAGGAGACACCAAAACATGGCTCAGTCGTCAGGTAAACAGCTCATTTTTCAGTCTGTCTTTGTAAACGAAGCGTAAGCAGCACTGCTTCCTGTCAGATGGCCAGACGACCTCTAAACACAATTAGCAGTGGGGTTAGAGCCTATTCTCAGCAATGTATTGTAACTGACTCGTACTGGTGGTGTCTTTTTGTCTGTATTCTTGTCTGTAGTTTCGTTAGTGTTCAACCTGTTAATTGTGAATTTGTAAATAATTGTAAATACTCGTGTATTCTTGTTTTGTATATATATTTATTAAATAAAGATTTGTAAATAGCACTCCTTTTTTGTTCACGGCAGTCTTTTAGGTTCGCACCACTCCACCCTCACCATCTTCACCCGTATCATATCCTTAGATTGTAACAGTCCACAATAAAGGAATTCATTACCTAAATGTTTTGTAATAACTTTACTAGGGGTGTAGCAACTCATTATTAAATGCTAATGCTAATTTACTGCACTAACAACCTAATCTATAAACCCCAATTTAATACATTAGTACAAAGCTGAAAAATACAACAGAGGCTACGTCCCAAACAACATACTCCCTACGAAGTAATATGTAGTTCACTGCTGTTAGAACTACATTCAGTAATATGTATGGAAAGTATAGAGGTGCGCGATTTGGAACACAGCTCAAATTAAAACTTATAAATGTGTTCTAAATGTTAGAAGAAGGGGATACAGTCACCTGTTCACAATTTAAAGAGCAAGGGGCTTGTTATTTATTCCTGAAAACACATTCTCATCTGAAATCTTCAGACTGATCTGATATGAAATGGTTCACTGTAGTGAAACTTACCAACTCGGGTTGCCTTACAGTAGTGATAACACATGTTACTCACTGTACATGAACAGATAACCTACATGTGTCTTCTGGGTTTATTAATGTATGTGTATATACATGCAGGGCAGCTGATAGCCTACGGCGTTACCCCTGCGGTCAGAAGGCTGTGGGTTTTAATTCTCAGGACTGCTTGTGGCACCACTGAGGTAGCCTTGAGCAAGGCACCATCCCTGCACACTGCTCCCTGGGCGATGCATTGGTGGCTGCCCGCTTCACTTGGTGAATGAGTTAAATGCAGATAAATAATTTCACATTGTTCACACTGTGTGTTGAGCTGTGGTGTGTTCATGCATGACTATAAGGGGCCACTTTACTTTATTTAAATGTATTATGCAGTAAAATAGAAGTACAATTCTATTTCTATTGGCTTTCTTTGGAGGTTAACAAACCTTTCAATGCCCTGCCTGCACCTCTCCATCAAAACATGCATTAAGAACTATCTCAGAAATATTCTGTGCAACAGGCATTCAACTCTTTGGACGTCTGGTTCCCATCACTGCCACTGTTAATAATTCTAACTTTGTAGGTTCCTCATAATACCACTTTTCACACCAAACCACCCTGAATTACTTTGTTAACCTTTTCATTATGCATGTTTTTTCCCAATTTTTAAAAGCTAGAGGAATTTATCTATTTGGTTCCTATTACTAACACTATGAATAAGTTTTACCCTTTCAGTTTCTCAAGAATAGCTCTTTTCACACCAAACCACACTGAATTAGTTTGTTCATTTCATCCTTTTCACTATGCATTATCCCAAACTGTCAGTGTTTAAGTCTTAATCCTGTGAGAAAAAGGTACGAACAGAAAATAAAACGTGCCCTCTGCAAAGATGAACTTGGGCTGCGTCCCAAACTGCAGGCTCCCACACTATAAACTGTGGAAAAAAGTACACACACACACACTCAATATGAATGGGTTCAGTAGAGTAGTGAGGTGTGAGGCTTGGGAGCAGATTTAAAGAGTTTTCTCTGTCACTGCAGCAGAGAGGACTGGAGAGGTTCAGGAAGTAACGGAGAGCCGTTGCTAGGATAAACACACGGTCCCACCCACGGACTCACTCGGGCACTCCTCAGAACAGACACGGTCCCGGTCTGGGTAAAACTCGGTAAAGCTCGGTAAAGCTCCATACCTCCAAACTCAGCCCGAACCGAGCCCCTTCAGAACCGGACCGAGGGTCCCAACGACCACCACAGCGGAGACTCCGGACCACTGTATTCTGGCGAGACTTGTGGTGACACTTCACTTCCTCTACAGCTCCACCCAGCAGAGCTTAAAGAGACAGGACTGAATTCTTCCATTCACAATTTTTAAAAAGTAAATAATGCCACTTATTAAAAGAAACAATACAATCTATTAGTAGAAGTAGTATAGTAATTATAATTATTAGTGTACCAAAAATATACGTCATATAGTATACATACACTATATGTACAAAAGTATAGGGACGCCTTACTATTACACCAACATTAAATATAATGGTATTGTATACAAATAGACAGACTATAACAGGTTCCACTCTTCTTGGAAGACTTTCCAGAGTATTTCTGTGAGGGACCCGACCCCTATGTGTCCCAATAGTTTTGTCCATATACTGTGTTATTCAAAAAAAGTAAATTGTGTAAATGCTCAAAGTAAACAATCGCAAGCTGATATATATTATTCAATAGTATTATTATTATGATTATTTTGTATCAACTAATATTTTAATACACATACACTATATGGACGCAAGCATGTTCTAATGGTCACATATTTCCAGAGAAACACTCCAAAATCTTGTGGAAAGCCGTTCAAGAAAAGTGGAAGCTTTTTTGGAAAAGGGGAAACCAACTTAATATCTATGTATTTGAATGCAGTGTCATTAAAGTCTCAGGTGTAATTGTCAGACGTCCCAATACTTTTTTTCACAAAGTGTGGCTACACACAACAAGCATAAAAAGTTAAAAGGAAATGGTATTAAATGATGTCTGTAAACTACATGATGTTGTCATTAGCAATGAATACGAACAATAACAATACTGATATAATCAACAGCTTTGTGCTGCAAAAACACACTTTCAAACAGCTAGGTTTCCTTTAAACAGATTTACCTGCAATTTTAAACAGCCGTTCGTGTAAATCAAAAGTGAAAAATAAAGTAATTAAAGCGGAGTCTGTTGTTGTGAATAAGGTCTCGGACCTCCTTACAGTCAGAGGCGCGAGAGAGCCAGGCTGCTCTGGAAACAGTGAAGAAGACCGTATAAACACACTAGTTTTCTCAAAATGTCTAAAATTAAGAGCATTATCTGGCCTCAGGTTGTCCTCTTCGGAGACTCAATTACACAGGTAATTTAGTCTGTGGTTTTCAGGTACAATTTTGAGCCTTTTTTGGCTGTTAAAGCGGGTTTTGTGTGTTTCAGTTTTCTTTTCAAGCGAATGGATGGGGCTCCGAGATAGCAAACAAGCTAGCGAGGTGAGGAACACCTGCAACTTGTATTAAAAACATTTTTGTTATACTTGTTTGACTGTACATATTGTTATTTATCTCTCCCAACAATGTTTTTTGTCAGAAAATGCGACGTGGTGAACAGGGGTCTTTCAGGATACAACACACGGTGGGCTAAAGTGGTCCTTCCTCGTATTATGCCCCCCTCTCCCTCCAGTCCCCACGTAGTTGCAGTTACTGTCTTCTTTGGGGCCAATGACTGCTCCCTTGAAGGCAAGAGAATCTTCACTTCTTTCAAGATTTTCTCAGACTGCTGGAAATGGATTAGGCTACTCTGTGAAGTCTTTCAACTGGACATAACACTGCTACTTGTTCCTTGTTTTCCTTTTCCTACATCAATGCCATCATGTATCGTTTGATCTTGGTGTTATATTTGTTTTTTAAACACTACACAATTTGGACAAAACTATTGGGACCCTAGTAAGGGGTGCTTTCAGTGAAGGACAATCTCAGTGCTTCAGCATACCAAGACATTTTGGGCAACGCCATGCTTCCAACTTTGTGGACACAGTTTGGGGAAGAACAATTTCTATTTCAGCATGACTGTGCACCAGTTCACAAAGCCAGGGTCCATGAAGACATGGTTGGAGGAGTATGGTTTAGAAGAAACTGCCCTGCAAAGAGCCCTGATCTCAACCCTATCCAACACCTCTGGGATGAACAAGAATTCATCAAACACCAGTGGGCACAGATTTACACAGAAACTCCACAATTTTGTGGAAAACATTTCAAGAAGAGTAGAAACTTCTAGCTGTAGTCCAACTCAATATTAAATTCTATGTATTTGAATGCAGTGTCATAACAGTCCCTGTTGGGGTAATTGTCAGGTGTCTTAATACTTCCATATTGAATCGTAAGCTTCAAAACCTAGCTGTCATTACGTGAAGCACTTTGCATAAGTGGAGCATCTTAAAAAAGAGGTATCATGCTCACTCTGCTACACCACAGGATGAGGAATATACATCTAGCATGTTATACTTGTGTTGCAGGGCTGGATTATTTTTTCCCATCAATTTTGTTCACAAGTACCTCTGATATTTAATTCTGCATTTGGCCCCATACTGACATCTGGTAATGAGGATTGTTCCATATCTACTTTTAACCCAATTGTTTTTTCTTCTTCAGATAAGAACCCACAACAGCACATTCCCTGTGAGGAATACACAGAAAATTTGAAAGACATGGTTAAATACCTGGCCTCAGCTGGCGTACCTAATGACAAGGTGATTTTCATCACACCTCCACCTCTTCATGAGCCGTCGTGGGAGAAAGAGTGCATTGTAAAAGGTCTGTTTCTCCCTCTTTCATTTTCATGTTTGTGTGTATGTCTGCCTTGGGAATTTACCTTGTTTTTGACTTTACCTTTGTCAGGCTGTTCTCTGAACCGCTTGAACTCTGTGGCCGGCCAGTACGCTCAGGCGTGTGTCGAAACTGCCAACCAATGTGGGGTGGATGTGCTGGACCTGTGGTCTCTGATGCAGAAGGGCGAACAGGTGCCACAATCTTACTTATGAATTAGACCAGATTACTTTGGTGGTCCTGGAGAATCACAGCTGTGCAAATTTTAGTGTGTTCTCTGCCCTCAGCACACCTGATCCAGGTATTTATTCAGTTATTTATTATGGACAGCTAGTGGCCTAGTGGATTGGGTGTTGTCCCTGCCATGAGGAAGTCGTGGGTTCAGACCACAGAGGTCCCATTGAGCAAGATAACGTCCCCACACACTGCTTCCAGGCAATGTGTCGCTGGCTTCCCACTGCTTCACTCAGTTAAATGCAGAGATGAATTTCACACTGTGTGCTGTGCCACTTTAAAAATAGCCACTTTACACTTATTTTATTAAAAACCTGTTAGTGTGTGGGGGGGAAACACTAAAATATGCAAAGCCAGGTTAATAAACACAGCATTAGACTGCACAGACTAAATAAACCAAGTGGGGATGGATATGGGATTTATTGGCTGATACCAGTATCCTGTGTTTTATCTGCCAGTGCTGGTAGAGGGTTATAAATGCAGTAAACTGAATAAAACACAGACATGTAAGAGTAACTAAGTCACCTTGGTGGCGGCCCACTTGGTGAATGGGTTAAATACAGAGAAATAATCTGCACATTGTTAAATCTGACAGTTCTGAATGCCATGAACATAGAACTCATGTTTAGGTGAGTTTATGTTTGCTTGAGGGTGTGGGCCACTTTACTTCAATAGCCAGGCTGCTGCTAATATAGTATCTTTTAATACTCATAGGACGGCGATATTTCCAGGATCAGTCATATGGGCAACTGTATTAGTTTGACTGGGTTTAAGGTTAAACCATACGGAGAACAAATGTGATTCTCATCCCTCAGGATTTCACTGTATATCTCTCTGACGGCTTGCACCTCTCTGCGAAAGGCAACCAGTTTGTGGCTGAGCACCTGTGGAAACTGCTGGAAAGTCGAGTGGCTGACCTTCCTCTCATCCTGCCTTACTGGGCAGATGTGAACGCAAAGAACCCGGAAATCAGCCTCCTGTGTGATTGAGACTTGTTAAATCGGACAGTTCTGAACGTCATAAACACCAACAACTTGGTGAGTTTATGCTTGTGAGGATGAACCCTCATCAGGTGAACAGTTTAATGCCTTGACCTTCTTGGGTCAATGTGTCTGACTGTCTTTAGAGGTCGAAGGCATGTCAGGCAACGTAAAGTTAACTTATTTTCCAAAGCTTGGCTACATGGATGCAGAATGACCTCATGTACTATTTGACTGTAAAACGGATTATGAATTAAAATGGTGTCTGAAAGAGGTTTAGTTCCTATACCATAATAATTGAAGTAAAATGAAATGTTCTTAATAAATGTTTATTTTTACAACTTCGTAGTTTTGTATTGTTTTTTACTGAGATCAAGACAGTACAAGAGTCTGGTGCAGAGACAGTTTATTTGTGTGGGTTCAAACACTGCAAGTAAGTGCACCCATTACACAATGCATCTGCAATACACGAAGTAATATTAGTGCCTCACACAACTATGAACGCTTCAAGTGAGATGACTTTAAACTGTCAGTTGCTTTACTGTTGATTTAATAAAACACAAAATAGTATTATGGCACATTAGAATGCTTCAATCATCATGACATGGGAATTACCATCAAATACTTGTTAGTTACAATATGGGATACAATTTCTGAATGTACAAAACAAAAATATAAAACACGGTCCAGACAACAACAAAGGCACAGGGTAAATTTTCTAGCTGCATAACGACAGCATTGCAAGACAGTACTTATCCATTATCGTGACCATTTGATTTAATGCAACTGTTAGATAAAAAGCATGTTTAATAAATTCACAATTAACCTACATTTTGAACACATCTTAAGATTCAATATTATGCAAGTTAAGACACATTTCAAAAATACAGTGTAGCAGAAAAATAAATAACATGCTCTGTAACGAATCTACTCCTGTTGATATGTATATATAGAATTGCAATAACACTATTCAGCAGTGTTTGATATACACATTCCAGTTTTAAAGGAGGTTTTAAATAATTAAGACAGTAATTCAGTCTGCCAGAGCAGAGAGAGAGAAAAGAGAGTTTTGGTAGTTGCCAGGATATGGTCTTCAGACCTATTTTATTTTTATCCAACCAGGCCCCCAGCTCCCCCTTGTGTCAAAGTGGCTTTTAAAGTTTCAATGAGAGGATGATGTGCAACTATCCTTCTTGTCATGAAAACAGAACACACCCCAACCCTTTTTTGCATAGGGCCACAGGGTCATCAGGACCTGGTCTGTCTTAACCAGATCAGGTCCTTTCAATTCCTGCAGAAACTAATCATTTGAAATACCATGACCTGATGAATGACGGGTTTCACAGTCTAGGACTAGATTGTTTTAAATCTCCACTGGAAAATATAGTCTAGATTTGTCCAAACCTTTTTCTGAAAAGGTGCCCTTTAATTCAACACCTGGAAAGATTACTTTTGGAACAGAAAAGTTCACAAAAAGGAGGAATAAAATGAACACGTCTGAAGGTAGCAGTATAGAAGTTCACAGCAATAGGCAGGATTCACTGATACAAACTGGGACATGCTCCAGTTTGACAGACATCAAAATATGTTTCGTTTCAGTGACTGCAGAAGGCACTTTATTAGTCTCATTATCAGCAACTGAATATCCAAGTCCCTAGACTGCAGTCTCTTGCAATCCCACATTACTTTATCTAATACATCTCAATTAATTAACAAGTATAGATAGGATGTGTGATGTGTAACAAAAATATTCAGCAGTTTACATGCCATTCCTGAACGGTGGTGAAGTAAGTTGGACTGTTTCCTAACTGATTAATTAGGAAGGCATTCAAGTGTTGTGAATAGCTGTGTGTACTGGTGCAGTGTGTGAGGAAATGGGGAGGGGAGGAGGTTTCATACCCTTCTCAGCATTCCGTCTCCTTGCTGTCAATGCGGGCTTGTCTCTGCAGCCGCTTCTTGTCCTGGCGGTTTAATGGTGACTGTTCGGTGAGGTCCTCGAAGGACCTGGTTGCTGATGAACTTTGTGGAAAGTCTTCCGGTTCGTCCCGGGGACAGTCCCCGCTGGGGTCCTCGGCGATGGTGGCCATTCGCTGCGGATCCGCTCTGGGTTCGGCGGAGGCCGGGGACGGGCCGTGGGCTGCTGTGAGGAGGGCCGGTGCCTGAGAGACGGTAGTGCTGCCGCTGGGATAGCCTTGCTGGCCCGGGGAGTGCGGGGGCTGGGCTGCCGAAAGGAAATGCTGTGGAGGAGCTTTGACGATGCGCATGGGAACACCTTCCTGACCGCCCAGCATCTCCACGTTCTGATAGCGATAGAACAGACAAATGTAGATAAGGGCTCTCAAAGGAATGTTTCAGCTTTATTTCAGCATCACAGATACTGAGCTGTTACACAAATATGTAAAAATGTTATTCCACGGTTTGGTGTTGTCTGGATTATATAATAACACAGGTCAACAGGTCAAAATCAGAGATATGTTTGTGGGTTTTCTAGTGTTTTTCATGCTGATTTCAAATCTGTTTCGTTTTTCTTGCACATAGAGTTTTTGTGATATATTGCATGATAGTTCGTATAATTAGCATAAAACAATCATTTTGTAAGTGTTTTGAAGAAACAGTGGTAGCTGACTGACACCGATCATTATATCTATGCTGACTTCGCACTGAAAATATCAAAACAATTACTTGATCGGTGCCTGCGGTTTAATAAAAATTCACATTCAAGTCTATTGCAAATCTAATATTACTGATAATTCAAAAAACAAAAAGCAAATCTGAAATCAGCATGAAAAACAGGTTTAGAAAAGTGTGTTATGGTTTCTGATTACATTTTTTATTGACCTGTGCAATTAACTGTAGAAATAGATGAACAAATTTCATAATTAAGTTCTTGACTTTCTTAAGGCCAAAGGGTTTCTATGTTATCTACTGAAAATAGAAAT
>JBBPDE010000001.1:35735691-35751273 GCA_037974605.1 Nannopetersius ansorgii
ACACACACACACACACGCACACACACACACACACACACACACATGCACACACACACACACACACACACACACACACAGAGACCTCAGCTGAATAAACCAGCGTGACATCTGGACCTTGAACACACAAAGAAAACCACCCTCTCTCTCTCACAAACACACACACACACACACACATAATTACGTTCAAAGCTTGGCCACCCATATTTTGCTGCTTTAGTAAGTGAAAATGAGTACACATCCTCTAGAGAACACGCTTCTACACATATTTTACTTTTAATTGGTCACATTTAACATATTTGTGGAAAAATATATAACAAAACATATACTGCATTGGAAAAAAATAGAAAGTGCATTAAAATGTACTATACTTAATTTTGGAAAATAGCATGATAAATGTATATATTAGGGCTGTAAAGCGATTAATTCAAATTAACTAGTTAATCGCAAATCTGAAAAAAAAATAAATAAATTAATCGCGATTAATCGATTCTATGTCAACCCAATATATAATATATAAGGAACACACTCAGTCATCCATTTTACATAGAAGGCTTTGTTTATTTTTTCCCAACTCTGACACACTTTTAAAAGCTGTGAGATATTTTAAAAATTTACTTTTGAATAGAAAATGCATAACATCTTCAAACCTGAAAGAATCTCTGTCTTAAGACAAAAACGTAGCTTTAAATAACCTGAATTAAAGCAGCGGTCCCCAACCTTTATTTCGTCACGTACCGGTTTAATATCAGAAACTATGTTCACGGCCCGGCCTTTAAGGAGCGGCAGATAAATATACATATTTATACAAATAAATGATACTCATAAAAATGGGGATATTTAAAAAATATATTAATGGGGTATTTTTAAATTATAATAATAAAGGTAAATCGAGTGTGTACTCACAGCTTTATTAACAGCATTTTCATAACAAGCCAACGGGTAACATCCACGTTTGTTTTCTGTGCAGCCGGTGGACCGGTACCACATGACCCACGGCCCGGTACCGGTCCGCAGCCCGGGGGTTGGGGACCACTGAATGAAAGGACAAAGCCTCACTAAAGTCCTCTGCTGTCTCTGTCATTTAACAGCGGGTTTATCTCCCATCGCTAGCTTGCCTGAGCAACTTCTTCTCCTGCATGCTGGTTGCAGATAGCGCAATACTGCCCCCACTGATTGTGTGGTACTGCAATGCAGAGGGGCGTTTCATTGTAAAATTAATCACACGATCAATTTATTTTAAAGCGTTATAGAAAATAAAATTAACGCAAATAATTAAAGCATTATTTTTAACTAATATATATATATAAAATTATAAATTTTTTTTGTCACAACCTTACTAGTATGCTGTATACAGTATACAGCAGAGATATAATACAATAGATTAAAGTCTATGAAGATATATAAAATAAATGCACTAAGATATTATGCAGTGGTCTAATACCGTATTCACACTGTGAATGTTTGAACTATGATTAGATTATTCTCTCTGTGTGGTTTGTTAGCACAATTGAGAATGCTGCCATTCAAACTCTGATGAGCACCAAATAAGTGGGCCAAGACCCCTGAGGAGGTTAGTCTTTGTTTCGCTTCCAAATTAACTTTGGTGCAATTTGTTTGAAAAATGTATGTAGCTAAAGGCTAAAGACTTAAGATGTCTTCAAATACCAAACACAGAATGAAGCCCTGTCTTCTTTGGTACCTGCAACAGATGAATTTCCCACATGTGACATTTTTGTCTTTCCACAAGCTTTGAAATAGTAGGCAGCATAAGGAGGCGGGGAAAGATATTGTTGACCCAGGCAGGGATCACTAGCCTGTCAAAGTGGACAAGTCATGTCACGAAATCTCTGCTATGTGAGTCTACAAGATGTTAGGATTTGCTGCTTGATGTTGAGACACATTGAGTAAGCTCCTTTCCCCAACACACTCACTTAAATGTTAAGTGAAGAACATACGCACAAACTCATAGTCATCGTCTGTCTTTTAGTAAATAAGGTTAAGTTTTGCAACTCAGAGCATTTTAGTAAAATCTGATTTCAAAAAATGTTCTAAAACAGTCTAAAAACAGTGTTTGCTCCCTCCAGACCCCCTCCCTCAGCAGTTTTGAACTATCCTGTGGTTGGAAACTATCCTGAAAGTTTGACCAGTTTCAAAGATGTTGTATTTTTTTCTAGGACCTAGATATTTGGGCATTTTTGTTTTTTTTGGGCATTTGCCTGTTACACAGTTTTTTAAACACCAGTAGCGGTTATTATTACACATTTTTTTATTACAATACCTTTGTTTCTACATTAAATAGGAACACCAAACAAAGTTCAGGATGACGTCTGACACCTTGAGCATCAATGCAAACCGGGGGAACTTCCAAATAAAGCGCTGTTTTGCAATATGACAACAATGTACCTTTAGTTATGCTACTTGCCTGGATCTGTGCGGCTTGCATTCCAAGCTTTAAAACAAAGCATGTTTGGCACCTCCTGCTAAGATGAGCAATGAGGCCAGTGGTCATCATTGTATAAAATCAACACCCAAGTGTGCTGTTCTTTACTGAATAATGAATGACGGGGGAAAAGATCATCACACAAACACTGCATTAACCTCTTAACAAACAACCTTGTATCATGTCAGCCACCCCAAGTCTTCTAAGCTCTATAGGCCTCCCCTTGTTTCAGAGAAGCACCAGAATGGTGCAATCGATTGCCTTCTGTAATGTTGGCCAGCTGATTGCTTGATCTGGAAGCTGCCGCTGGATTAAGGGGACCGTGGATGGCCATCGATTTCTATCTGATACAATCATTTCATTCAGGCTTAAATCTCCTTCCTGTGGTACCGAGGCAATCCCAGCACAGATCTTTTAATTTCTGAGCTGGGACTTCATTACAACACCCCTCATCCTCCCCACCCAAACACTGCACCTCACACAAGCCACCAGGTAAAAACCTTTTGTTGCTCTGGCTATTACAGCCAAACTTACTAATGAAGCAGTTACAGACCTCGCAGTCCTCAGTGGACTCTAGTACGGGATGAATGAGCTTTTTGACAGGACTATGCTTAAGCTGTAAGGCTGCTGTGCGAGTAACTGAGATCTGATAATGGATTACTTTTGCTGATGGACTTTTTTTTTTCCAAATGAAGGAGACACATTTTGCATTTTTCTCAAACTGAATATACTTCCCAGTGCTCAAATGTGAAGAGCACATCTTATAGACACATGCCCATGTGCATTCAGAAGTGGGGGGTTTGGGAAGTGCTTCCATAGATCAGAAAAAACAGGTTTACTCAAGACTTGCCATCACTTCATTGGAGGAAAGGCATAATGTCTTAAAAACATAAATCACTGTATTAACTAGGGGCTGCATGGGCATGCACGCAGTAATAAACGACCGAGAGATATCTATTGAGAGATATTGGCATTTTTGACATAGCCACGAGGATGAAGGCCGTAGGTCAGCACAACACTGCCAATATTCTTTATATAGTGTGACCTTGAATGTATTATTGCAATAAGGTTTTGGGTTTTCCTATTAGGTTTTGAAACATTGATGACAAAGCTAACTAGACTGCATTTCTTCTCAAATGCAGCAGTTGTCTGGCCCTTCTTGCCCCACTTCTTTTTGATGAGTTTTGCATGACACCTGTGTCCTGAAACTTTTGTCCATATAGTTCAGTGTCTCTGTTCTTGTGTTGTTGTCTGTTCTTTCAGTGTTCTTTCAATGACCTGATCTTTCAGTGTTTGTATAAACTGGAGAAGTAAAGTGAAAAAGGAGTCTTTCCAAATAAAAAAAAAAATCCATACATATTCATCTCTTGTTAATGAGTTGTTTATTCTTAACCAGCACTGCAGGGGAGCTGCAGTCAGAGGAGAAACACCCTGGACAGGTCACCAGTTCTTAAAACGGAATGATTTGTAAATTAAATTGGAAAAGAAAAGCAAGTTTTGACTGTGATGATTCCTTGCCTCGCGCCTCTTGGCCTCGGGATAGGCTCCGGGTACCCGCGGCCCTAATGAGGATTAAGTGGTTACAAAGAGTGAGTGAGTGAAAACAAGTTTTGCTCTCCTTACTGATAATGTAAGGAGAACTTCACAAAAGCATTGTTTGAATTTGGTTCATAACATATACACGGTAATCTCCCACTGGAACAGCCACTGAATCCGACCCGAGAATAAGACCGAAAAAAGCATTGGGAATCCAACAAAGCTGTCTGTGAAACACTGAACCATCCCACCAGAAACTCTAATTGTAATCATCGCCAACCTCGGAGCCCGTTAGTTTCTCTCCCAATGCACACATCAGCTCGGCTCTTAAAGCCCCGTTCTAATTTCCCACCTCCGTCAAAGTCTGCTCAGCTCCCCCAGCTCACTCCCCTTCCGAGGGCTTTGTCTGGATCTATGTAAAACAAGTCATTAATTCCCAACATCAATATTCTGCTCATGAGGGCTGATCAGAGCCGGCATGAGAGAGAATGTGTATGTGTGTACGTGTGTGTGTTTGTGGTTTTGTATTTAGTTCTTTACAGGGACAAAATGATCCCAAGCTGATGGAAAACATGAACATTTGTCATGGTGGACAAGGAAAAACCTTTTGTCACAAATACGTAGAAATTTGAATGCGGAGACATTGACTTTTTTCAAAATGTAGAAAAGCATATCAAAGGACAGACAAAGAGCAATACAAATGCGTGTGGTATTCAGTTCTTTATGGAGAATGCATGCAGTATAACAGACAATATTGTATGTTGTAAGGACATTTGACTGGTTCCTGCAAAAATGCTCTTCTATAGACAAAATGTATGCTTTTATTATAATGAAAGGGACTAAAGATATATTTTTAGTTTGTGAAGTTGAGGCTGCACTTAGATCTTGATTTAGGTTTAGGTCTAGGCTTAGGTTTTGGTGCAGTTATTATTTAGCGACAGTAATCCAAAAGTTCTTCTTCTTGTATAGGAATACAAATGTTAGTGTATATGCATATGTGGATGTGTTTGTATGGCCATGTGGGCTCCAGTGAAGGAAATAAGCTTTGTTTTATTACGTAAAAGATTTTTTGGTTGCTGAGGATGAAGATATTGTTGGGCTTTAGCTACAGTAACACAGAAAGCAATAGCAATAACATTTAAGCCAGAAAAACAGTGTGTGTGTGCGTGTGTGTGTGTGTAAGCCATTGAGCTGTGGCATGGTGGTGAGCTGTCTCCATGGTTCCTCCATATCTAACTCTGCCTCTCTTGTTTATCTCCAGCCCCGGTTCCAAAAACCCCTACCGGCATCCAAGAACTTTCTCACAGCAATTAAGAGGCTCGGCCGTGTTGGGTAATTACAGCGGCGTGGTGCTGCTGTCACAAAAAGAGAAGCTGGATTTGCCTCTGGCCATTAAAAGCATCGCACTAAAGAATATCTCCAGATGAATTATTCAGAATGATTGCTCGCTCTTCATTATTCATGTGCAGCGAAGACGATTTGCATCGCCACGCTGTAAATATTATTAATCTCGCCAATTACAAAACTCGTTACCGTTCCAAATTCACAGAATGATTGCTCCAAAGTGCGTGCCACTGGTTGGCTTAAATGTTTAAATATTTTGGGGGGAATGATGCAAGTGGGAAAGCCATCAGGGAGACAAATGGCATCTTCTGTTTTTCAGTTAGAGCACTGGAAAACATTTCAGATCTGTCGCATCTCAAGGAAAAACAAAATGGTTCTGAAAACACATATGACAGGCATGCATGGGGAGCACACACACACACACACACACACACACACACACACACACACACACACACACACACACACATGCATTCCCTCTGCTGTAGTAATGAAATGGGCTTATGTAAATGTTAGGGGAAGAAGGCCTAAACCAAGCAGCCCAGACTCTCCCCAAATCTTTCCAGACCACTGACATGCGATATTTATAGCACTTACATTCAGAGTTTCTTGTTAGTTTCAAATATGGAAGTTTGCATGCTAGCCACAACATGCTGCCATGCATTAGAAAAGTCTGATTACCAAGGATTAGCAGGGTTTTGGAAACAGTTCCAGTTTCTTTCATGGAGCAGCAATGTTACTGGAAGCCTTGAGTCAAGCACATGTTTGGACTCAAATTCAGAACAGAGGCACAGAAGACGTCCTATAGTTTGATATACTCTTCACTGTTCTTCATTCTACTTCATTCTGTTGTGGCATGTACCTGGCTATGTAAAGACCAGTCTTGCTCCTGGAGGCATGCATATTAGATTAGATTAGATTGACTTTATTAATCCCACAATAGGGAAACTCCTTAGAAACAGCAGCAGTAGTGAGAAAGACAAAAGTAACAATATAAGAACAAAGAAAAATCTATAGAAAACAATAAACGATTTCTCGCTGTATAAATATCAGTAAGATATAGGGGAACAACATATACACAGTGCAAGTTAAGTGGATGAACAGGGAAGGGGATATAACCTTATACCTTCTATTAAAACTAGTGTGAAACAACATATCAAATAATGATCTAGTAAACCAACAATAAAGACAGCAAGATGCTGTGTTCATGGTGATATAAAATGTAAGCAAACATGGCACAGAAAGCTCCGCATGCTGATCCATTTTACCGATCAATATGGACAAACATATGTCCCAGCTGCTCTGGGGACAAATTTAATGAGTTAAAGTAATGCATCATTGGCTTTTGGGACAGCGCTTTACAGATTCCTCGGATCATTAGCTATCTGGCACATATTTCTAATGCAAATGTATCTAAATATCGAATGCAACTAATGCAACTGCATCTAATGCAACTGTCTAAATACTTCACTGACACAAACAAGTCAGGGTGTATTACGGCATTGCGTTGAATGTTATTACATTGAATTTAATTGCATTATTTGCAGTGCTGATCTGTGTCCTGTCAAATGGTTTGCATTTTAAAGGGACCGTTTAGTGAGAAATCAGGTGTACACATAATAAGTTATGCTGTGTCCTAAACCACATTCATAGGTCTGGTCCACTGTAATGAAGCCACGGGAGAAGCAGGTTGGGAGACGTTTTGGACATGTGTTTACTTTGCTAGACTCCTAACTCCATTTCGAAACTAAAGAAGCACTAAACTTGGGTAACAGACTACATTCAGAGTAAGAGAAAAAATGTATAAATTTGATTTTTGCCAGCACTTTCACCTCACGGCAAGAAGGTTCTGGGTTTGTTTCCTGGTCGTTGTGACCAAGAATCCTTTATGTGTGCAATTTGCATGTCCTCTCAGTGTTTGCGTGGGTTTCTGTTAGGTACTTTGGTTTCCTCCCATAGTCCAAAGACATGAAATTGGAAATAGTAAATCCCCCCTAGGTGTGTGTGTGTGTGTGTGTATGTGTGTGTGTGTGTATACACTTTTATAAGGGTGTTTGTCTGTGTGTATGCTCCATCTGTGTGATGGACTGGTGACTTATCTGGGATGTTTCTCTGTCTTTTGCCCTACAACAGCTGGTACAGGCTCCAGCACCCCCAACTCTGGTCAAGGATAAGCAGGATTGGATACTGAAAGAATGAATGAATGATATTTTTTTGGCTGAAATGATCCTTTAACAGCATTCCCACTTCAGCTGTCATCATGGTTTTGGAATGCTGTATCCTTGCCTACTAAAATGTAGCTCTTGTGGTCATCATAGCCTGCCAGCTGATGTAATGCATCTGATCTCTGAACAGGCTAAAGCACATCAGGAAAACTCCCTCATTAATTACTGAGGCTCCTGCCAGCACCTGTGATTAAGAGGATTACAAAAATGCAGAGTCAGCCGTTTTCATAGTGCATACAGAGGCTGCCCTGTTCTAGTTTTCATGGATTTGCTAGTCGGATCTAAATCATTACCCCGTCAGCAGAGATGTCACTGCTCTCAGCCCTGTGTAGAAACCAAGTCTAACGAACATCTTGTACCTCTTGGGTCACGTCTCTGTGAGTAAAGGGTGATGTATCTCTTAAAACATGATTAAATAGAAATGACATCACATTTGGTGTAGGCGTGCCTCTGAAAATGTGAGACACTTTTTCATAGCACTTATGCCAAAGCATGCAGGTAGTGTTCTGCAGTATGACCTCTTTTATCAAAGCCTGATCCATTAGTGTGATAGCGTAGCATTATAGCTGATGTTAGGAAATTGCTTTAGCGGCGATGTAAAACACTGTCATGCAGGCCTCTGACCACCTTCCCAACAATAAATGGCATCTAATCAAAACAATTTATCAATGTGCAAATCATGTTGTGTGTTCCATTATAACCCATACAGTCAATCAATGTGAGAGATTAAAACGATAGTTTTGCATATCAGCGCTCCATGAATTATAGTGCACCATGGCGAATAGCTACATGCCAGAAATGTAGCAACAATCAGTCAAACAAATATTTACACATGCATATAGTTCTGTTTTAGGACGCATTCCAAGTAGCCTTCAGAGGGGTGTGAAGGTCCACTGAGATTGAATAAATTGCCCACGGCTACGTACTTCAAAGTGTCTGACTGCTGCTGTGTACAGCTAGCTCTTGACAGTGGCCAGGCAGTCTGAGTACGCTGTGCCTTTTTCCATACAGCAACAAAAATTACACGTCTCTCACCACTATTCCACACTACTTCTTTCGCAGACATGGTGCACGCATTTCTCAGAAGTACGTTAGAAATATGTCGGAAACTTGCACTTGCATTCTACATAAGTGGCACAAATACATCCATGTTCATCCAAATTTTGTTACCAAACAAAAACAAGATGTTAATAGTCACCCAAAATGTTTCCATAAAAATACACACAATCTTCTATTAAGCTGGTCAAACCACTATCCACTCTTCATTAAGGTGGTGTAGACTTATGGGTGTGGTTTATTAACCCTTTGAACTCTGGGCCATTTATGGTGTTTTTCTTTATTTATTGGGCTATAACATTTTAATTCCATAAGATTTAAAAATTTTTTTTTAATACTACTATTAAGTAGAATATTGATATCATTTTTATAAGCAAATGCTCATTTTCACCAGGTGAAATGTTATTTTTTTCTTTTATTTCTTCAAGACAATGTTTTTCAGTAGAGATTTAACTTTAGAGATGTGTGGGGTAACGGTCCATAGCCATTGTTACAAACTGGGAGGTTCAATGGCTAATTACAATATAAAAATATTTGCTTATTTCCAGATGGAATTTGAATTTGAACTTCCTTGGCATCATCAGATGACCTCTAGAATCCAGTTAAACACTTTACCCCAACAGTTACAAACATATGACACAATCCCATTACAACAAAAAATACAGCAACAGAATTAAAAATAAATATATATTGATTATAAAGAAAGACGATATAATCAATAATAAGTGTGATGGTGTGTGGACCCTTGCGGAAGTGAACACACGCTTTATTTGCTCCTAAAATAAAAAATATGAATGTTTTATGGAGTTTCATCATATGTGTTACTCCTGTCATGAGTTATGAGTCTGAGACTTAAGGTTACAAAAATGAACACAAAAGGTTAAACAGAATGACTAACTATATGATGAACAAAACATTGAACATTAAACATTAAACACTACAAGCAGCCATCAACAAAACATCATTACATTTCATACAACCCCGGGGCTGATATTTACAAAGCAGTCATAGTGAAGACTGGTCTTAGATCAGCATTCCTCCAGGACCCTGGTGCAATGGAGTGCAAAGAGAGCAGGAGAGAGAGTGCTAGGAAAATATAAGTAACAAAACAATAAGACAAGACAACATTTAGTGCAGCTAACGTTAGAATGAATACAGTATTATGGCAGAGAGTGGAGTCATACACAAGTGCAGAGTAGAGATGGACACCAATAAATAATAACTGTTCGAATAATACCAGCAGCAGGACCAATAATGTGCAGTATATAATAAAAGTATTTGCAATGGTAGTTGTTGTGTAAGTTGTTTGTTTAAGGCAGAACACCTCGGTGTATATATGAATCATGTTAGGAGAGGATAAAGTTTAGTTCAGGGATGTGACTGTGTGTGTGTGTGTGTTTGTGTCATTGGTCGTGTCACTGATGAACCTGATGTGGATTGAGCTGTGCATTGGAGAGGGCTGAGCACACAGCTCTGCGGAGCCCATGTGTGCAGTGTGCTGGTGCTGGAGATGCTGCTCCTGATCCTTACTGCCTAAGGTCTCCCAGTCAGGAAGTCCAGGATCCAGTCGCCGAGGGAGGTGTTCAGGCCAAGCTGTCTCAGTCTCCCAGTCCGATGCTGAGGAATGATAGAGATGAATGCGGAACTGAAGTCTATCAGTTTTCTCAAGTAAATGATTTTTGTCCAGGTGAGTGAGGACCAGGTGAAGGGCATTAGTGATGGCCTCATCCCAAGAGAGGCTGGGATGATACACACACTGCAGGGGGTCCAGTGAGGAGAGGCAGCAGTGATTTTAAAAGCATGTGCACACACGCTTTGCTGCTCAGATTGCCCCGCTCAGGTTTGACCTTGCAATTCTCAGGGCACCCTTATTATATGATCTGAAGGCAATGTCATGTGTTCTTGGCACCTCTGCTGTCATCCATGGCTTCTGGTTGGGGCGTGTGGTGATGGTTGTGGAGACAGTAACATAATTGATGCTTCTCCTGCTGATGCATCCAGTCACCCATGCTCACCCAGGTTTTTAGAACCACTGTAGGTTGCAGCCCCCCTATAACATGCCCCAGTCAGTGTTATCAAACAGTCCTGAGGAGCAGTGTTCAAAACTGCTCATTCTGAAGCAGATATTTTCTGCTTCAGAATGGGCTTGGGTCTGAGTGGTCTGTATGCCTGGATCAACTCCACCAATAGTGATCAGAAGAACCGAGGTGGGGGCGGGAGATGTATGGGTAAATACGGTCCAACATATTTGGCCCCTTAGTGGATAGTCTTCATATTGAGGGAGAACTGACTTCTGTGACCGAAATCTCTGGTGACAGTAAACAATCCACCTGTGTGTGAATTTTGGTTCTCACTGGCAGAAGTTTATAAACCTATACTTTATTAGGTCATTTTAAGTTTACAAAAGTACACTTTATATACTTTCTTTATACGTATCAGTATAAGTCAAGTATACTTCACTATACTATAGTATATAAAAAGTGAACTTCAAGTATACTGCCTCAGTTTTAGTATAAAATAAAGTTGAATAAACTACTTTTTGCTAAGGGTGGGGAGCAGTATGTGAGGACAGTACCTTGCTTAATGGTACCTCAGTGGTGACATTGGCAGTCATGGGATTCAAACCTACGGCCTTCTGATCACAGGAGCTACTACTTTATCACCAGGTCACCAGTTGTCCAAGTTAGCTTCACACTGCTTGTGATGTTCCCTCCCCCAGCCAGTGGTATCAGGTGACACCATGATCTGAGGTTCTGGTTCCCACAGCAAGCTGAGGTTGCAGAGCTTTTCTAGTGCTCTGTTCTCAAGGTAAGTTTCTTGCTGATGTCTTTGCAGAAAATAGCGATCATAGATATGTTTACCAGCTGTTCTGATACACATACAAGCAAAGATTTTGCGTGAAAGTCAACTGAACACTATAATTTGGCGCCAGAGGCCGCTGTGACTTAGTTGTAAGTGAAGGTGTTGCTTACAAACCAAATTGCCTCAAACCTTAAACACTCTTTCCTTCATGAGTGGGAATCACTTTGACAAGTTTACTTCTAATCTCATAAGCGTCCCTCTACTTGCTCCCAGGACGCAGGGCTCATACAATAAAATCACTAACATAAACTCCTGTGCTGGGATGCGATAAAACAGCTGACATATTAAAAATTCCACTTCAGCCTCTGCAGATGCGCCCCACTGATTTCCTCTAGGAATGCTTTATTCCTGCTCTTCATCATCAGCTCTGTCCCGCTGTCTGAAGAGCTGCTTTAATATGGCCTTCAGTACCGAGCAGGATAATGAGAGACAGTGCAGAGAGGTCTTAATGCCTCACTTAGCCCACAGCGTACACTGCTTGCGAAAGATGTTGCTGCTAAAATAGAAAAAAAAAAACGACTTCTCTCTAGGCTTTAGCCCCATGTGGCCAACTGGGTCCTTATTAGTATTGCTACCCTATGTTGCGCTTGAATGGACAGGTATTTTAGTACCCTTTATCTAACCCCCTCAAAAAAGTTCTGACTCCACGTGGAACTTCTTTTTTTCATGAATGACGAGAAAGCCTCCATAAACAAATCAATGTAGCCCTAAGGGTCCCTCGACATAAACACACTTGCAGAGGTGAGTAATTTACACTAGTTTATTTTTACATGGTTTCCAGGGCCAGTTTCCACCACAGAGAGCTTATATAGCGAAAAATAGGATAAGGCAGAAATAGAAACAGGAAGAGAGAGAGAGAGAGACAGAATAAAGGAGAGAGAAAGTGAAAGCAGAAGAGACTGTAAAGATCGTCTGCATGGAGCAGACAGCATTATATATTCTTTTCCATGCCTCTCTGGCTCTCTCTTTATGAGGGATCTTATGATGTGCCATCATTCACGTCCACATGTCATTCTTCCTCAATGAATGGGATCATAATCGGCCCAGCTTCGCTTTTAATAGCCAAAGTGACAATATGCTAATACCTGGCGGGGGTGTGCTCCTCAATTTGACACCTCTGTGATTCTGGTTTTAAGCGCGGGCAGATGTGCCCACTGGAGCGGAACCGGCCAGGCCGCATAACAGGCTCGCTCATTAACGAGACGCTGACAAACCGCAAGAACGCCAATTAATGGCACTGAATGAACCCTTTATGCGACAAGATTACAAACTGGCGCGCTCTGACGGTGGCACGTAACTGTAAATGTATTCAGGGCTACCCTGGAAGGCTGTGACAGTAATGCATTCATACAGGTAGTTGATGGGGCCGTCGCTTTCCTTTTGGTGGAAGACACCCAACACAGGTGGCTTATCGTGACAAGGTGTCAGGATGTGGGGAGGACTTTGTAGCAGTGTGTCAACTATCCCTAAATCTAAAATCCAAAAAATCCCAAAGCCTCTACAGCAGTAGTCCCTAACCCTTATCCCCGGATCCCCGGCCAGAAGAATTTTGTTTTTATCCGCTTTAAAAACATTTCCTGAACAAAACACCACTAATCAGCTCATTAACAAGACCTTCCTTAATTAAAGAGAGTATTTTTATCCTAAAAATAAATGTTCGTAAATAGATGTTTGTAAACTTGATGTTCATTTCTAGGAGAAATTATTTACTTGGTATAGAACCTTTATACATTATATATTTCTCAAATATGGAAAATACTGCCATCAAATTATATTTTATTACTATATGTAAGTATTATTTTGATGGATTTGTACAATACTTAAGTACTGCTGAACCTGAAATTTACTTTTTTTCAATTAATGAAGAGAAACATACTTTTTACACCTTACATTTTCATTTTAGACCATTATAGAACTACAAATAATAAAGGCCTGGTGATTCTGCTTCTTTCAGTTGCATATAAGTTTTGTTTGTGTTTCAATGTATTGTTTCATTAACGTTCTGAGTAAGATTACGTAAACAATCTTTGAGCAAGGACTAGTAAACGTGTAACAGACAAGCACATTTATTATTTAAATAATTTTTTTATACTTTCGTCATTTCATTAATACTTTTGTCATTTCTTTTTAGTATCTTTGATTCAGTACTTTCAATTGAGTTGTGCTCTTAGCAAACTACATGAAGTTTCACTGAGGAATAATTTCTCTGGACTTTTTCCAGCTCTGGTTATTCTATTACATTGCTGTGCTCTACAGCATTGCCAGAGCAGGGGCATTTCAGGATGAGTGTTGGGAAGCACTACTCTGTAGAATAAGCTGCAGAGGAAAGCAATGCTACAGATTGCATGGTGGACCCGTTTTGGCAGCTTTCCTGCTTTGGTTAGGTGTGTGTGTGTGTGTGTGTGCGTGTGTGTGTGTGTGTGTGTGCTTGGATAAGGCAGCCACAGCCTGGTGACTGATGACCTCCCTATGTGTTTCAGCATCTCATCCACTGCTGACAAATCTCACCTCTGTCAGCCAACAGATGTGCCTTATTGAACAACTGCCATGCCAAAGGACTGGTTAGGTGACCACTTGGGATTTTCCTTTCTTCCACCACTCCCATCTCCCACCTCCATCGAGTCTTTCTTTTCCGAAGGCTTGGGTGAAGGCGCACATGAAGGATCAGGGGGTTGGGAGCCTGTCTATGAAGCAGCTGGAGGCTGTAGAACATGCAGTGGTGGTCAGAGCAGCAAGTGGTCTAACACAGCCTCTCGAGCAGACCACATTGATCGCATTGCTCTCCTCTACCCCCCGACCCCTGTCTTGAGCTGGGCCCCCTGAAGCAAAACGCTGGTAATTGATCTTGGAGTATACCCGTGTGTGCTTCCCAATGATGCTGCAGGGTGCACTGATCCTCACCTCCGCTGTCTACCTGTCCACCATATAGCTGGGCTAAAGTCTTACTCTCAGGCAAAGCCTGAGCCTCTCTCTCCAGCAACAGCAAGCAGCGATAGAAGAAGAGCCTCCAGGAGCCGCAGAATCCAGATCTTTCCTCCCCCGCTATTGACAGTGCCCTGCCAAGAGATCCAGATTTAAATCGTTGCCTTCAGAGCTTATGGGCAAATGAAGCCCTGAGCCCCATGCAGATGGAGCTAAATTGCCTGGCTTTCCAATTGGTTCCATTGTCCCGCTGCGATCAATGACTCCGACAGAAAAGCACGTTCATATACTTAAGACTGTAGTTGAATACCCCTTCTCAATAGAAAAGAAAAGAATCTCACAGAAAAAGACAGGTAGGGTGTTGGAGACAAGCGCCTGCCATTGATTCAAAACAGCGGAGCCTTTGCTTTCAGGCCAGTTGGGACATTTGGATTCCGACGTTGTATATCTGCGCCTCACAGTGCTGAGAGCGGCACACATGCCAAATTACAAGCTTCATTGGACAGGTTAATTAATGGTTCATAGCACGGCCTTGAATTTATTAAAGCTAAAGCTTCCAGCCAAAGCAAGCATGGGAGGACTCACAGATAGTTGTTAACCTGTTAATGGGCTGTAGAACTTGACACCCCAAGAAACAAACTTGTTACAGAGATTCTGTTTCAAAGCTTCTCCCCGGTGGTCTTCTTTTATGATCTCTGAGACTGTCTGTTCAGACAGCTGTTTTATAGTCAGCCCAATAGTGGCTGTCTAAACCTGGTTTCATCTCGACGCACAAAAAATGCAAAGGTGTTTTCTAGCTGTGTTCTGTGCTGTATGGCCACAGGCCTTTAATGCTGTTTTGATACGCACCCCAGCTCTGGATGTTTTTAATATATAAACCGCAGGTTCTGGATCGGGGGTCGGGGAGAATGCTGTAGCGTAATGTTTTCTGGAGTGAGGATGTGGGGGCATGAGCTGCAATCACGCCTCGCATTTTTCACTCATACAAAACGCTAGGTGGATAAGTGAGGGGGCATCTCAATCCACAACTATAACACCCCTTCACATTATTTATCCAAGACTGTATTTATGCCAAGCGGCAGCTGGTAGCCTAGTGGTTAAGGCATTCGCCCTGTGATCTGAAAGTCTGGGTTCGATTCCCAAGACCGCTAGGCACCTCTGAGGTACCCTGAGCAAGGTACCGTCCCACACACTGCT
>JBBPDE010000001.1:35855959-35872404 GCA_037974605.1 Nannopetersius ansorgii
ATATATACACAGCCTTAAAATATTGGTTTTTGAACTTACTTTTAGCTTGTGCTAATCTTAGGTTCAAAAACAGTTGTCACTGTTAAACACTTTCCTTTAACTTCTTGTATTTACTCTTTAATTAACTATTTTTATTGCACATGCTGCCAGAAGGTGCAATCATCTGAACACATGGCATTAGCTTCCACTGCTGCACAGATGCCACACAACTATCTATCATTGCCAACCCTGCATAAATGATATAGAAAAAAATGGATGTTACATAACTTTCTCTTGCTAAATGCAAAAAAATTGGAATGCACATTTGGGAACAATTACAGAAATAGCTTTTCTTCATCTATGGAATGTTGCTAAGTTGCACTGTTGAAATGCACTATTCCTACATCAGAAAATCCAGAAAATTTAGATTAACTTTTATTCACTTTCATTAGCTTTTATTAGCTGCTGTCATGCTGCTCCAACAAAAATCAGCTTCTGATCAAATTTCATATTGGTTATATATTTCTACATCTGACATACAAAACTCTGAATCACCTCGCACCTGAATACTCTTTACAGTTCTAATATGTAAACTTAACCAGAACTAACTCTGTGTTCTGTTTCTCTCCCAAAGAAGGGGACTGCTGTCCATTTGTCTAGTCTGACTGATCACCAACAGTGCTCCAGGTCACCACCTCATTGTATATCTGCAAACGCTTGGGTCCCTTGCCAAAGTTTCCTTGTCTGCTTTGAACTCCCCCCATGCTCCTCCCCCATTGAAGGGCAACTGCTGTTCAACAGAGTAGAAGTAGTAGGCTTTGCAGTCCCTCGTCAGCATCGAAGAGACTGACCAGGTAGACCTAAGCAGCTGAACCTGGCCTCCTCTGCACCACAGAACAGTTCAAAGAAGCTACTTTTTTGTTTAAATGAAGCAGTACCGTATCCTGCACTTTGTTTCTGGATTGTTTCTGTTTAGCTGTTTGTCAGAAGCTACGCTATTCTCAATATCGTCTTTGTTTGCATTTTCTTCAAAGACTCTTTAAAATAATGTTTCATAAGTGCATCTTGTGAGTGTGTCATTTACCTGGGCTAGCCTGGAATATGACACTATTAAATGAATGCAAATGTATTGAGATTTTATAGACCTTAACCGAAATATTAAAATATAATGGTAAAACATCACTGATAAAGAATTATTTTTATAGTGATTTCTGATCCTGTGGAATTTGGCAACCCTGAACAGGTTGGTGGCTCTGTTTAAATAGCAGAGAGCAGTGTAGGGAAGCAGAGAAAACTCTTGTCAGGGGGAGTATTCAAGGTTTTTAAGTCACTCAGCCATGTGGGTTTATGACCTGGTGCAGTTTGAATTATTTTCTCTCAACTGCAGTCTGCTTTAATCTACACACTTGTTTTTTTTCCTTCTCTACAAAACATGCAACTAAAAACAAGCGAGGTAGCATTATGGTGCAGTTGGGAATTTATTTGAATGGCAAGCAAGGTTGAAACAGATTCTATTACTTTGATTTAGATTGTGCGAGTCTAGCAAACTGTGTTGAGTCTTTTGTGCAGTCCTGGCAGCTTTTGGAGACAAGCTAGTATCTAGCTTGAGAAAGCTTTGTTTTTTAATGAAGTGCATTGTGTCATAAAAATAGTACACGTGTGATGTGTGTTATTTGCACACCTTTTCCATTTTTAATGCATTAATTTTCATACTTGATAAATATGTAGTATTTGTTGCAGCCCTGTTGTTATCTAGGAAAACTGACAAAATTGCAGATAAAATTTCAGGATATCTTTGGCTGACCATAGCAGTAAAGACAAGTTGTGTATCTATAAATCCTCTGAAGTGGGACACCAAAAGGTTTGTTTGTGATTTTTATTGGCAGTGGTAATTTGTGACCTTTGATTGTTGTAACCCTTGCTTGTCTGCTGCAGAACAGCAAAGCGGCATTTGTTCCCACTCACTCTAACATCATTGCACATTGTAGCGCTTTCCCCAGTTCCTTTAGGAGAGAGAAGCACAGGGAAGACGCCTTTACACTCACTGACTCCCACAATCCATTTTATAAGACAGCAAACAATGACTTCATCCACTAGCTGCTGGCTTTGCAGCAGGCAGGTAGCAGCTGTGTGGCAGTAGTGTTAAACAACGAACTGTCCATTTAAGCAGCTTTTGGCTTTCCTATTCAGAGTATGCAAATGAGGGTCAATGTGGCCAAAGCCCGTGACATGTGTTTAGTGGCTCTTTATTTACTTACTCAGCAAAAACCGTGAGTTGGATCATGGGTCAGGCTGCAAAAATATTAGGCCACCTAGGGAAATTACATTTAATACATTCCTAATAAATAAACATTTGATTAAGCACAAACAATGCAACATTAATTCAGTGCATTTTGTCTGTCTGGGTGTTACCAGTATTTGTAGGTGCCTCCTAGTACCTTATTCAGTTAATAAAAACTAAATCTAAAAACAGGTGTACCCCTACACCTCCTAAAGTGTACTGCAGTCTGTTAGAATGATCATGTACACATAATAATATCATGGACCATTATGAATTCTCACGTGTCCCACCGGATGCTTTATAATATATATTTTTATCATTTTAATATATATATATATATTTTTTTTTTTCTTTTTTTTTTCTACATCAGCATTCAGTTTGTCTGGTCTTTACTTTTGCAACCTTTTCTATATTTCCATTTTATAATATACCAGTTACAATTATATTACTCTATTAGGAACTGTTCCCAAAGCTTCCACTGACATTATACTGCCCTTCAAACAAACACTAACATTTATACCTGCAGTTACCCTAACACACTTCACCCTTGGAAATGACTCTCTTGTGTACATCTTAAGTGGTTAAAGCAGAATATTCTGAGAAGGTTAGATAGAAGAACACCTGCTCACATAAGAAAGGGGAAAGGCAGTTAAATAATGAGTACAAGTTGTAGAGAAAATGGGACTACTACCAGTGACCTTGCACCAAAACTGTCACCATCAGGCAAACAGGACAAACAAATACAAGGACTGGATTAGCTTCAAGAAACGAGAAACCAAATCTGTTTTCTTGCATCATTCTTAAATACTTAATTGTATAAAAAATAAGGCATTCTAATTCTAAACATAATTACTTTTTTCCTGGTTTGCCTAGGACACTTGGTCATGGCTGCAGGCCTGTGTGTGAGGCAAGCTGAGGGGGGTTCATATTGGGATGCTAATGCAGCAGTATATGGGGTGATAGCTGACAGGGGAGGGGGAGGGGGAGGAGGAGGAGGAGGAGGAGGAGGGTGGACATTTGACAGGGACATCAGTTTCCTCAGACATTAACTCTCCTACCCGCCCCCCATACCTGAGAAAGTGGAATAATCACGCGCCGGGGCCATGCACCATGAAATGGAAGTGCAGCAAGGATCTGGAGGAGCGGACACACCAGCGCTGTCCAAGGAAATGAGAGCCATTTTTTTAAAACCTTGGACGGCGTGTGTGTGTGTGTATGTGCTTGTGTGTAAAGAGTGAAGAGGGGGGTCTATGTCTCAGTCAGAATGCAAACCTCTGATAGAATGCCACTCACTCATGTTATTTCAGAAAAGTCCTGGGTCCCTGACACTCCGTAAAAAGTGCAGGTGTTCGGAGCAGAGTGTCTGATGGATGCTGAAGGCACAGCGTGTCCTACTGGCCATGTTTTTCCTCATTCTTTGTGCAGAAGCAGGCAGGTGACCTCACTGCTCCAACAGCCTTCTGTCTCACTCCTGCACAATCCCAAACACTCAACAACAGTAAAAAGTGGCTCTGTTTAACCACAGATCAGTGGCCCACAAATACTTACACGCAGGCATTTCAGTGCTTGTCATGCCTGTAGAATATGGTAAAAAAAAATGAATGAACTATAAAATTACATTTTATCAAAGCAGGGTGGAACAATAGATGCCACATTGCCCCCTTTGCCTCTTGTTGTGTACTACAGTCTGTCAGAATGACATCATGTTTCAAACGAACACAACAGAGCACTGAGATAATAATTATACCGCAACTACTTCCAACGTTGCAGTATGGCTGAGCAGCATTCTCTGAGTACCAATATCTCTCAATAACGACATGCCATCTGTATCGTTCCGCCTTGTTTGCTTGTCTCCTACCAACAATTGAAAGAAGCCATTTGAAAGCAACAACAAACTTAATTATATAAGAAACAAGCTCCCTGAAAGAACTGTAATGAATAACATCTTGTCCATGTGAGCAGCAATGGCAAAACCAAAAGACTCCTGCTATGATCAACAAAGCTGTCTACACAAAATGTGAGTAGTAGAGCTCCATTTTTGAGGGATATACTGTTTCTATTTGTTGATGTGTCACATTCCATGAGACAAATTTTCCACTTTAAATACTGCAGTTAAGCAAGACTCATTTCATTAAAAACTAATTCTTCTAATTTAGGACATTAGCGTTAGACTTGTGTGCATGATCGCAGTACACCGGGGCAATTTAGCATGATATGTATAAGTGAAAGATACATTGATCCAGCAGCATTTTTCTATAAATAACACCATCACTGAGCGATCGCTGCAACATTAAAGTCATTTGATAAATGAATGGCTGCCTATCAAGGTTAACAAATATTATAAGTAAAATCAGATTACAGAATTCAAACATTTACTGGAATATCCATAACAGACAAATTAACATGTAGCTTTATGTATTGTGTGCTTGTAGCTAAAGCCTTAGCATTATCTAAAAATAGTTGCAGTTTGCTAGCTTGTTAGTTACAGTGGACTTTACCAGCTTCCCCAGTATTAGATAAAAAGTATGTCATGAATCATGTAGGCATATAAATTCAGTAAAATGCTTTGTTTGACAATTCTGCCTGGAAATCCATAGCAGATCACTAAAACATTCAAAATGTCTGATAAATGCAATAATCTTACCTTCAACTCAGGCCACATATTGTCTAGCTAGTTTAGCAAAGTTTCTAAAAAATGAATACTGTCTTTACATCTTTGCACAAACAGATAATAAAACTTTTCTTTGTCAGTTTATGTTTGTAGACCATGTCATGGACCAGTCTTCAAAGCCAGGCCTGCACCTGTAATCACTCAATGTGTATATTAGAATCTTACTGTGGCCTCAGGGATACAGGGACAGTGTAAGGGTGGCAGTTCTTATTAGCTGTATTGATCCTTCACTGTCTGTCAGCTGGATGTGTCTGCCACCTCAATGCCAGTTGAGAGCTGTAAGGAGCCTGCTTCACGCTCATGATGAGTACCACTAAAGTCGCTCAGTGGATTTAATCGATTCACAAGTGAGACGGCCTTTGCTTTAATGTTATATAGGGTGGCCACTAAAGCTGAAAGTATTTGAATGAGCCATCAATTAGTTAAAAACTAACAGGATAGTTTGGGCATTTAAGTTGACTTCACATCATTGTAATCAATGTTTACAATGATAACAATGATGTGATTTTTATTTACCATGTACATAGTTCATAGTGCTTGATGGCTCAATCAAAGACAACCCTGCTCTCATACACAATTCTTTTAATACTTTCCTCAAAAGACAAGATCTAGATTTGTGACTACTGCACCTATCTTGCTTATTCGAAGCTCATTTTAAAGCCATTACCTCCATTTATCTGAAATAAGTCTACAAAAGGCAGGTCTTTCAATAGGCAGGTAAATTGATGTCACTAGAAAAAACACTCAAAATGTTTAACTGAGGTTTGACAATAAATATTTAAAGGCATGGGTTGCAGTGGTGCAGGCACAATAGCACAGGTGTGAGCTCAGTACCTCATAAAGTGAGTTTTGACACGTGAACGTAATGTAGGTACTTTTTCTTCATGTCTCTGCGTGACTGCATCAGTTGTTCATCCTGACCTGACAGTGGATCATCTTACTGAAGTCTGGCCCTGACAGACTTCTGCTGTCTCTCAGTGAGAAGGTAGCGATGCTGGCGAGATTCAGTGACACGGACAAGACATTTCCTGCTAAATACTGCATTAGCTTAGAAAACTGCAGCCTGTCTTGTAAGACACTTAGCCAATACTGTGGAGTGAGTGAATGATTTAATGCTGTCTGACTGACAAACTGCTGAAAGAGATTTTGAGTTAGTTGATCTGGGTTTATCTTCAATTAACTGAACTGATGAAGTAAAAGAACCAAAATATGGTTATTAGATTCAAGATTCAAGATTTTTATTTTGCGCATGAGACCAGTAGTCAAGTTACATTTTTTATATGATAGGTAGAAAAGACAAGAAAATAAAGCAGATAATAGAGCAATCTAGTAGTATATAATATACAAAATATATGCAATATATAATTGTACAAAAGGGTGGTGATATCTACGAGGGGGAACCTAAGTATTGCACACTTATAGTATTGCACTTTTTGAATATGTTGAATATTGCACCTGATATTGCACCTGTTTCACAAATCTTAGACAATTAAATTGGCAAAATATCACTTAGGTATAAAAATGCTTAATACTCGAACACATTGATATTAAATTCTGTGTTACATGCTACATACGGGTCTGTTATGTGCACTTTGGGGCTTTATGTGCTTTGGGTAGGTTCTCTGTAACTGCGTCCTTTTAATAGAGTTTAATAGAGGAGTTCTTTAAATATCACTTTGACCAGGGACAGCAGATGATAATTATCCACTCGGCTAAATTCATGCTACAAAAATGTTAAGTAGTGTACATTATTATCATTATTGGGGTTGTTGTTTATGTTGTTGTGATTATTTATGCGTATAATGGAGTTTATATGTAGCAGTGTCTGTAGGTGTACAAAAGGTTACACAATAACAATTTAATTTACAATACAATAAATTATTCAGCTGTGCTCTGCTTTCCCCTGACAAATTTCAGATTACTGATTGAATGTATTAGAGTCGTTAATATATTGGAGTCTTTTTGGTTAATTCAATGTATTGGAGCCTTTTTTGATCATTTTAAATTAATAGACTTTAATACATCTTGGTTTCTAAAAGATATATACTAAAATACTAACATGTTTTACCATGTGAAGGGTTTCTGCAGGGCACTGCACAAATATAGGAATAATTTACTGTTCTATGTCTCTTAAAAATAGGTTTTCTTCAGAAACTGTGTTTTACCAATCAATAAATCTATTCTGTATATAGGTTCAAATTCTTGCATTTTCCATTTGCTGTTGCCTAGAACCCTAAAGAGAGTCCTGTTGTGGCCCTTTGGATGTTCAACCCAAAGCCGCTGCCCTTTTGTTGATGTGACATATTTGTTTATGTGCAGGCACTCGGCGCATGCATATCTGAGATAAAAAAGAAAATCCGTGTATAGGTGCAATATTGCTTTGAAAGTTCTTTGATGACTGAAAAAACATGATTTGGCAAACAAGATGTGTTTGTGTATTGGAGGCCAAGCACATTTCAAGGGTGGACAGGGTAGGTCCACATTAGAAATGGTAAGCTAACCTTAATACACTATATAGACAAAAGTATTGGGACATACCTCCCGTACCTAGGGTTTGGGCTAGGCCTCTTACTTCCAGTGAATGGGAGAACACCATGCTTCCAACTTTGTGGACACAGTTTGGGGAAGAACGTTTTCTATTCCAGCATGACTGTGTCCCAGTGCACAAAACAAGCTCCATAAATACATGGCTGGGTAAGTTTGGTGTGGAAAAACTTGACTGGCCCACACAGAGTCCTGACCTCAACCCCAGCCAGCACCTTTGGGATGAACTGGAACAGAATCCTTCTCATCCACCATCAGTGTCTGACCTCATAAATCCTCTACAGAATAAAAATTCCCACAGAAACTCTACAAAATCTGAGGAAAGTCCTCCAAGAAAAGAGGGGGCAGCTGGTGGCCCAGTCCTTAGGGTGTTACCTCTGTGATCAGAATTGGTTGTGGATTTGATTCCCAGGACTGCAAGTGGTACTTCTGAGGTACCTTTGAGCAAGGTACCATCCACGCACACTATTCCCTGTGCACTGGGTTCCTAGTCACCTACTGCTTCACTTGGATGAGTGGGTTAAATGCTGAGAGAGAATTTAAGCTGTTCACATTGTGTGCTGTGGTGTGTTCATGTATGACAGAATGGTCAATGCACTAAAGTCCCTGTTGGTGTAATGGTCAAGCGTCCCAGTTCTTGTGTCCATATTGTCTAGAAAGCTAAATGTGCTCTCCTGGAATGTCTTGTGATACATCCCTCAACGCACTCTGATGTTTGCAAACAACTGCAACTCATTGAATCTGTACTAAATTATAGATTCATATGGAAATTTACAGATGTGCGGCTTTGTGCTGCTGCTTGGTTATGCCGTCTGAAATGACCCGCTTAACAACAACTTGATAAACTAAAAAGAAAAAAACAAGTGTCCCCATGGGAACAGCATGCTGCAGGGCGGTCTCATTTAAGGCCGCTGTATATATCACGGCCAGTGAACAAGCTGAAAAAAGAGTCAAACACGCTAGCTAGCTTAATGTGAATCACAGACCCACGTCTGCTAATGCACTTAGAGTGGGACGCTGCTTGTTCGAGCCCATTTGTCAATGTAGTGTGCAGGCTAAAGAAGGGATCTGGCCTCCCTGACCTGGCCTTCAGCTATCCCTCAGAGCAGGAACCAAGAAAACAGATTATCTTAGCACTCATAATCGTGAAACATCTAAGATGAAAAGTGCTTACCTCTTGGGGGAACTGCTGTTTTAAGATCAGCCTGAAACCTGATTCTCTAATCTGATTGTTCTTTAACCCTATCTTACCAAGGACATCATTACCACTGCAGTCAGAGACTTTGGGGATGTCGCCTCTAACTAATTAAAATCTGCCTCGAGAGTTGCTGTGTCATGTGTATGTGCATGTTGGGCACGTGGAACTGGAACTTTATTTATGCCAATTTTCTAATGCTACACTTTAAAAATAGGTTCTAAAGTAATTATTCGCACAATGCGCAGGTCTAGTTTTGACACTTTGTAGGATTCTTTAGAGTATGATTTTAATAAATGAGATGTGTGAGTAAATATTTTTTTAAAGGATGTATATTTGTATAGGGCCAGTCAGGGGCTGGGTTGGCCACTCTAACCAGCAGGAGGAGACGTAGCACTGCCACGGCTGGGTTGGGTAGAAGAAGAAGATGAAGGCTGCCACCCTCCTGCAATCAGCTGGCATAGGCTGCACCTGTGGATAACTGAGGTTCACACTTAAACTTATTACTGAGTCTTTGTGTTCACAAGTATAAGACAGTAATTGTGGTATTGGGGGTGTTCTCAACTTCCAGAGTTCTCTAGTATTTTCCTTAGTCACATGTTCACTTGCACCACACTCCTGTACTTTTACCCCACTCTCTATGAATTGAGCCTGGCGTTTTCCCAGACCAAGCACTGTTTTGGTTGAGGGTGTTTTTAGTTTCTCCTGTCGGTGGTGTGGCCAGTTTCCTTCATGGGAATTTCAGTTGTTTAATTCAACTCTTATTTTCTGATTAGTACAACACCTGAGGCCATCTGAACCAGCAGTCTTCGAGTAACTGTGGTTGTAAAATGGTTGTACAATGTGGTTCGTGTTTCCCGTCCGTGGCAAGTAAAATCCAGCTTTGTTCGTTGCAGAGTCGAATTGTGAATCAAATTAAATTCTCAGCTTTGCAGCTGGTCTATTATTTCATCCGGTTCTCAGATTTAAAGTGCCTCCTCATTACAATATCTCTAAGTTCAGTTACATAAATAGATTTTGGTGTACTGAAGACCATCTACTGAAGACAGTTAAAATAAAGTGTTACCAAACCTTGAAATTACCACATAATGTTGGCATACTGTGGAGGGTTTCTTTTTTCAAACTCTCAAACCTTTTAAATCTCTGTTTTATAATAAGGCTTTTCAAGAAAGGCATCTATTACATTGCTCAAATCACATTATTAAAGGATAGAAGACAGACCCTTTAGATCACACCAGGATTCAAGAACTCCATCTGAAATGTTCTTGAACATTCTAGCTAATCAGTTTAGCTGATTCCAGCTAAGTAACACAGCTATAAATCTAAATATACTATTAAAAATTAAAATACTTATATATTCATAAAATCTTACATTCAGTTATTTTTTACACAAAACAATTGCTAACTTAGCAATTTAAAAGTGAACTTATAGTAAAGCAGCTAAACTGACAATGATAACATCTCATAAAACAAAGAATTTCAAAGATTTAGGTCATGAAGAATTTACTGCTGTAAGAAAAAATCCTTCTGACATTTTACAGCACGTCTGGACAGTGTATTGTATTCTTTTGGGCATTCATTGTAAAAAGTGATGCTGTTAGAAATTCAAAAACTAAAATTTTTTGATAAATATCGAAATATGACGACAGTCTCTGTAGTTTTTTTCTATCAGAATTCCCCGCTCTAACTCATGGCTGTCAGTGAAATGCAGGACTACCAGTAGAGGCCTCCGTGTGGTCTGTGGGGTTAATCAACACAGCCTCTGATGGACTGCGCGACATCCGCGGAGTTCTCTAACTGACTGGGGAGAGCACTTATTTGGCCCTTTGACCGTGACAAAGGGTTGATGAGTGTCCGCCAGATGCAGTGCCAACAGAACACCATCAGGCCCGTGTTTGGTGAGGGATTCCTCATGACTCGTCCTTGTGTCGCGTGTGTTGACTCTGTCATGATGCCATATTGGATGTCCTCCACCAGGGCTTTCTGCAGCCAGATGCTAGCAGTGAGATATAGGACCCACATGTCGAGGTTTATGTCACATCAACATATCAAAATCCTCATTGTACTGTGTCCCCACAAGGAGACAGAAAGCATCTACATAAGCTCAGCTCAGGCTCAGGGATGTTTGGCTTGGCTTGGCTCAAGCTGTTGGAGACGGCCCTGAAACAGCTGCCAGCAATGAACTTTTTCTCGAACTCTCACAGGCCACTGACTATGCAAGCCACCTTGGCATGTTGGGCTCATGATTAATATTACAAATGTACTCTAAAATCATCTGTGACTTGTACAGCGACATGAGAACATTCATCTCTCCGTATTTCAGGCGGAGTGGGAGAAGCTTATATAGCACAGCCGTTTTCTCTAAAGTTCTCCAAGATGAAGAAAGCTTGGGATGTGCTTTGGAGCCCACTGAGAACCAATGGGTCAATTTACTGCCACCACTAGACAGTTCTGAGACCATGGAATTACTCGCATTTCTAGGATTTAAAACCATGGCATGGCTTCTTATCTCAATCTCCCAAAGCATGTTTTCACTCACTGCATCCAAAACAGCTTACATAGCTGCAACACAATACCTGTCACTGAACCTCCTTTTGAAACTATGTAAGTGCTATTATGCAAGTTATCTGGGGCACAACATTATAAAAAAAAAGCCAAATTATAAGAACATACATTGTTAAATTCAGGTGAGCACGTTCATGATTGTTTATATCATCGTGACTGCCTTCTGATGGTCTCTGTGACTTTTGATAAAGAACTGGGCAGAGGCATGGAAATGTATAATTTATTTCTAAATGTGTTTTTCGCGCTCTTCTCTGATGTCACTCCCCATTTCGATTTCCTTTCATCGCATTATTAGCAAAATGCAAAATGCACTCCTCTCTCTTATTCAGGCGTAGAGTTAAAATAAAAGCCATTTAAATGTAAACATGCAGGACGGCCATGCTGGCTGCACAGCGCTAATGGTTTCATAATTTCAGAATAATAGCTTGGCATCAGTCGGAGATTACCATTAGCCTGCCGTGTTTACTCGTATGAGGCTCCTCTCCTCATGAGCTGTTTTCTTTGATTTGGGATTTAGGTGCTCATATTGTTGTAAAGAACATAAGCAGGGATGCTTATATAGTGTGAGCTTATGGGCATCCCTCTGTTGTCTGCATAGGTTTTCAATAGATTTAGCTTATGTTGTTATCTCTAGCAGTGTCCTCAGGTAAGTTCTGGCCATCTCAATAGTCCACCCAGAGTTAGCTCTCTTTAGCTAACCTCTATATCTGACTCATACCACAGCATGTAAAACAAACAGTACAAATTTGCCTTCTAGGCCTAATGATTTTTAACGACTAAAAAATGTTCATTTTTACCCAGTAAAATCTTAAGTGTGTTTAAAACTCATGAATATAGCAATGCTATTCTCTCTGAATGAGTATGTATGCAAATTACTATGCAAACAATAGGGTTAAAATCTTAACAGCTAAAAAAAAAAATCTTGTCTTGTGACAAGATTCAACCAATTAGCTTCCTCACCTTTTCCGCTACACTGACGCCTCGGCAGAAACATGGAGGAGCAGCTTATCATTGTGGTCCAGGGATTTCCTGAACTTTATGATTTGTCAAGCCCCCAAACTTTTCCTAAAATATAATCCAGCTGGTCCTTGTCGAGTCTGAAACAGGCTTTGAACCTCCCGTTGTCCAGGCGGAGCTCCTGGATCAGCTGGTGAAATTCCCCGTGTTTTTTACGTTTTTGAAGAATGGGGTGCAGCCAAACACTACGGCGTTTTTTCTTTTCTGCGTAAATAAATCTTGTAGCAGAGTTACAGCAAGGGGTTTTCGTTGGAGGAAATGGAGAGAGGGGCTGATGGTTGCTTAGCAATGTTAGATGCTTGTGGGGCGCAAGCCCCCAGCGCTTTTGGAAAGAAGGAGAAAGCGACGTGCCTAGCGTTTTCCACGTGTTTTTAGGCGCGATATGTGAATGGCCCCCAAGACTAACCCCATTTTTATCAGAAAGTGACCTGAGGGATCAACCAATCACATTTTGATTTCCTATGTATGGGAGCAATTTTGAGTGGAAAAGCATCACTCTGTGCTTTCTGGAAGTTCTAGATATGTCAGGAACTATATATGAGTTGGGATTTTGTCAGGTGGTAAACGGGGCCTGAAGGACTAACTCTCAAAGTGTGACATACATGGGGAAAGAAACGCTGATGTTTACTTCAGATATGTGTTTACTTTAAAATGGTTAGAAAATTAGCGTTATGTTTAGATTAATTATACTAATACCACAGCAAAATGATTGTTAGCATGTATTTATTTATTTATTTATTTATTTATTTATAGTCTGAACTGAAGACCTAATAGTGAAATAGTACATTTTGCTATAATTACAATGGACTGTTTGGAGCTGAATGTTTTTATGCTGTGTTTGAACCTCAGTTGAGGGACTATACTTGCAAGATGGTCGAAGGAAATATAGTAACATGCCATACCTGCTAATGTTGCTAACAGTGAATGAAAGCTGGTAGTCACTAATTAGCATGATGTCATTTGAATAAGGATAATTAGTAACTGCTTTCATTCATTAGCCAGTATTAGTATTACCGACTGAGCCACTGCTTTTAAAACTCCGATGTAATTCTGTGAAGCCTAAAACCATCTCTGGCAGTAAGACATGATTGAGGGGCTAATCTTCACTAATGTGTAAGAAGAGACCTGAAAGGCTTACAGGCTTTTGGTGGGAAAGGGGGAGGCTGCAAAGAGGGGTAAAGCCTGGACTGAGGTCAGGCCTGGAGAAGGTTAGAGATAGATTATTCATCTTTTTATAACACATATACACACCCTGTGACCCTCTGTATGTTTATATACAGAGAGTAAAGAGGGGAAAAATGCCTTCTCATTTTCTAGTCCGATCCATAGCTGCCAGTCAACTTCAAAGTGCCGGATTTCTTAACCCTCCAAATATAGAGCGTCTTGTTACAGCTGTACGGAGGGGACAGAGCAGGCAGTGTGTGCGCTGCACTCATGATTAACCCCTGAGCAAGCGTTGCTCTCTGCAGCCAGACGGATCCTCTTTCTCAGGGCTTGGCCTGTGTAAGGGGAATCCCCTCCCACTGCCCACTTCAAAGTCCTCTGCCTGCCAGGAATGTCAGCTTCAGGACTGCAAGGAGAGGTTCTGGGACAGTACTCCAGTGTGTGTTTGTTACACAGCAAAGACTTGAATATGATTCTGTGTAATGCTGCTTTTACGCCAAAACCTTGTAACTCCATTTTTCTACCTGATGATCAACAGAATATTTGAATTTAAAAGTGATTATTAAATCATGTTGTATTTTTGCTGTTTCGAAGTTATAGCTCATGGACACAAGATTAGACTGCTTTTCGCTTTGCATTCCAGCTTTTGTTATCTAATGAAACTGTAATGCTCAGCCTTGTTTTGTTCTGTCTTCATGGAACTTTTTGTTTGACTTCCTGAGAGTCTCTAGGGCTTAGTGTGTTTGGTTCACAGTGGTCTCACTGCTGCACTATACTTGGGGTCTTGCATGTAGCCTCATGTGGCTGCTGGGCCTCCTTGTTAAATGTGAGATCTTGTGAGATCTGACAACCTTGCCTGTCAGTGAATGTTTTGTGTAGGCCCCTCTCATCAGATGTGTGTGTGTGAGTGTGTGTGTGTGTGTGTGTGTGTGTGTGGCTGGCCCCTGGTCCAGAGAGGCCTGGCATGGACATTTTTGTATCCTTGTACAGATCTGTGATTGTCTGATTCTGTGAGGGACGTTGCCGGTCTAATCTCTGTCTCTGTTATTATTAGGGTTTTGCCTGTCTGATCCCTGTATGTTACCTCTTGCTGTCCGAGCCTGTGGTCTCTGTTTGCCATTGCGTGTTTCCTGCATTTGTGTCCCACTCACCACACCCATGACATCCAAGTGACAGAAACCAACACGTCAAACTGCACTCCTGGGAATCGTATGTATTTCCTTACTATGTAAGATGTTTAGACCTTTTATGCAATTTGAGCCTGTTAGACAGGACTATAGTCTATTGTTCTCAGTTTGGTTACTGTTATGTTGAAAAGGAAAGGAACTGAGGAACATACTATGTGTGTGCTGTGTGTGCGTAGTTTATGTGAGAGTGCTTAAAGCATCGATTGTGCTTGTGTGTATCCTCCTCAGCAACAGGACATTGCCTCTCTTGGGCCTAACCCAGTCAACCACTTCCTTTTTTTTATTTGCACTGGACAGGAGTCGTTTTTAAACTAATTTGGCTGCAGAGCAAGGGCCCTTGGGGTTATTTGGCCAGCTTCTGAACCAGCTATTCCTCTCTAGTGCAGGACATAAAGTGTTCAGGGCTTAGAGGCTAGCATTCGTACACTCTGCCAACATACTGTCGTCCATAAAGCCAGCCTCAAGCTTATCATTTTCACTGGGCTCTTTAATGAGTTCTTAACTGGGATTTTGTTATTTTTTTGTGTTTGTGTGTACATGAGCTTCCTCGAAGCATGGAGCAGACAGGAAACCAGGGATCCATGCTACTACTGACTTTATTTACAAAAAGGAAAACAAAGAACTGAAACTGGCACGAGGGCCACCAGGAACATGAACGAGAACTAGAGACAAGACAACAGGCAGGGTAAATGAGGCGATGGACACATAACTGTGGCAAACACAAACAGCCCTTAAATATCAACAGAAATCAGAGCAAAATACAAGACAAGTGGAAACTCAATCATATGACAAAACCAGACACGTGACAACAGAACCAAACAGACAAGAACTCAAAGACACGTGACACAAGCAGAACAAAACATGAAACCACAATAAAAGTCCTCAAAGCAAAAACAGAGAACAGAATAAAAAAACAGAAAAGCAGCGGCCTCTAACGGCCGCCGACCGAACCATGACCGTGTGTGTGTGTGTGTGTGTGTGTGTGTGTGTGTGGGTGTGGGTATTCTCTAAAAGAGTCAGTATCTGGGAGAGGAACCTCAAAATATTAGCAGTCACAGTTAAAATGATGTAATTCAAAGCAAATTATTTCTCAAAGCTAATTAAAACAAACCGTCAAGTGCAGATTCTAAACATTAAATTGGTGATATATTTGAGGATGTAAGTAGAGGAGGAGACTAATTATCTTGCTCCAGAAAAAAAAAAACTTGACAAGAAAGGGTTCTTTCTTTGTGTGATGCCATAGAACCATTTTCGGTTCCTTAGAGAAGATCTATTTTTGTAAATGAGCACATTTGTGCTTATCCTTCTCTAAACGCCTGGACCAGCTGACAGGCTCGCTAATTAGCTAATCAAGTTTTTATTTTCTTGGTATTAGAAAACAAGCGAGAAATAAATTAGACATGGAGAATTAAAGGTTTGGAAACTAAATTGAATGTAAATCTAGTAGTGTATAGCTCATGATGTATTTATATTTTTAACTATGTAATTTAAAATGCATTAGCATTTTTTAGATTACTTTTCATTTTAACCTTCTAATGGTTAAATAAAACACTATAAACAAAAAGTATACAGAGCTTCCATAATCCAGTTACATGTGGATTAGTTGTCATGTTGTAGTATGTGCCAATCAAGAATTTCTACACTGACATCTCTTAAGTGTTCTATATTTTGTTCATTGTAGACAGAGAAGTCTACAGAGTGGAAGTCTTACACAATGCACTATGAGTACAAAGGCCTAACCACCTTCCATCTTTCTTTCTCTCTGTCTCTGATATAGAAGGTGTGTGTGTGTGTGTGTGTGTGTGTGTGTGTGTGTGTGTGTGTGTGTGTGCTTTTCTTTCT
>JBBPDE010000001.1:35872786-35883877 GCA_037974605.1 Nannopetersius ansorgii
AGTAGCACGAGCCAGCTGCCCGGAGTGCCACGCTCCTGAAGCCAGGTATAACTGTACAGAGAGAGGAAGTACATTTATAAGGGCACGTCTACAATATACATTCGGAAAGATAAACATATAGCGCACCATACCTGCAATTTGTGTCCCTTATGCCCAACGCGCCCGAAGCACCTCGCGAACGGCGGTAATAATCCTCCACGGATGCCAAACTGTCCCACGGCTGGACCACGCGGGCCCAAGGGGAAGCCTAGAAGCAGCTAGGACCCAGGTGACATAGGTGTCTTAGCTCATGCCTCCTTTTATGGCTGGCCCCGTGAGTAAGCCAACCTATCAGCATTAATGCCACCAAATTAATGGAGAGGAACGGGGGATGTTTTAAACAAGCCCTAATTCTCTCCCACTACAAATACAAATCATCCCTTTGCTATTGTTTTTAAATGTAGCTTCCAAAATTTGAATAAAAGGTTCCAGGTTTGTTCAAGTCCAGTAGGAGTTTCTTGCCATTTAAACAATCTTTGAGATGGATCTCAAAAATAACACAAGACTACAAGTATTATCAAAACTTCATAGGATGTGAAACAGTTACAGAACTTCAAAGCGCAATTGTCTCGGACAGGATGGCATACAGTGCAGCCAACAACAAGCGAAAAAGAGTTCCATGTGAGAGTGATCCAGTATCAGATATTTGCTTTCTAACAACAGTTAGCTGTTATAACATTAGTTAAATGGGAAAAAAAGCAAATATTTATGGGACTAACGGTAGAAAAATTACTCTGCAGCAACAAGACTGTCTACAAATATTGGGAGTAGTATGTTGTTAGTTTGTTTATGGGGGATCAGTTTAAGTGTGTATTTGTAGTTCAGTTCAGAAGTGTGTGTGTGAAGTTTTCCTATCTTGGTTGTGAAGTCCCATTTTTCCAGACGGCAGGGGGCGAAGAGAGTGTGAGAGGGGTGAGTTGGGGTCATCCACAATGCTGGTGGCTTTGTGGACGCAGCGTGTGGTGTAGATGTCCAAGACAGAAGAGAAAAAGACCCCGATGATCTTCTCAGCTGTCCTCACTATCCGCTGTGAGGTCTTGCGATCTGAGGTGGTGCGATTCCCATACCCGGCCATGATATAATTCCTGAGTAGAGCATGAGGGGTGAGTTATTTTCTGTCTCTGCAGGAAGCTGATGCTGCTGGGCTTTCTTGGCAATAGAGCGATTGTTGAGGATCCATGTGACTTTATGCACTGTGAAAACCAAGGGACTGTGTTGGCCCTTCTTGTATGATTGGAACAGAAACTTTACATTTCAGAATCAGAATCAGAACACTTTATTTATCCCGGAGGAAATTGCTCATGGTTTCAGTGTTAAAATGGTTGTTTTGCATTTATTAAAAAAATGAAGATTTTCTACAAAGACAATGATTAACACTGCTTGAAGGAAAGAAAAAACTTGTCAGGTCTTCATGTAGATTGCAATGCAAGTAAGATTGTTGCAGAACTGCATCCCAGTACTTCCAAGACACAGCTTGCACCTCAATAAGACTTATATTAAGAAACCCATAAAAAAAAACCCAGAAGGGACTGAAAAAAACTGTCTCTGTCATTCCTTGTGTTAGTTGCACTGATAAGTTAATGGTCACAATTAAGTTGCTGTAATTTCTTCATGTATTCAGGCTTTAAAATACTATGAAACTATTATATTTACCGTATGTAAACCAAGCACTGAATTGGGAGCTGTGTTTTAATATATCTAAACTTTACTACCTAAAACTACATCCAAGCACTTTATTTTGTTTTGTTTGTTTTTCTTTCCAAAGAGGATGGCCTATTTATACCAATGTGACAACCTCAAATAGCCTGCGCTTTGCGCACTGTAATTCACACTTCACTTGTAGTCATAAATAACATGGAAGGTTTGCTGAAAATGATGACAAGTCTTGGATCAGTGTACCGTGCAAAATTCTGCCTGCCTCTGCCAAGCGCTCTCTCCAGGGGGCTGCAATATACTGTGGGTCTGGAGTCATGGATTAGAAGCCAACTTTGGGGTCAGATTAAGTCGGCACTTAGAGAAGTTGAACACGATTAAAATCTAGACTTCTTCTAGAGTGCTTATAATGAAAAACACATAAGAGCATGGAAATCACAGTTTCTCACCAAGGAACTAATCACATTGTGTATTTTGAGTGTTGTCTGGGTAAAAGTGAAAAGGGTAAAGATTCCTCTGGCCCATTGTGTCGGGTCCAGTAAGTGGCAAAAAAACGTATTTACTTTATTTACTTATTTACAAATGTGACCTGATCTGGCAAAATGAGTCACAGTGACACAAAATTCAGGTAGGTTTTGGTATCATTGATGATGAAAAGATGAAAAAATAAGCTTGAAAATGATATCTTGGTAAAAGCTGTTTATTAAAAGTTTTTCAAGTTATAATCGTTTGAATTATGGTAGCACAGCACCATTTTCCAACTGAAAAAATTAGAAAATCGCATTTAAAGTTTTTTTGTTGATATCTTCAACAATCCATAGTATCCAAAGATATGCACCCAATATTCAACAACAAAATTTTACTACAGGCATTTGGATACTTAGGAAAATATATTAAATCAGACTGAAGCATCAGTTATTTCAAAATATTTATTAAATACTTATCAAGTAATTCATATTTTTGTAAGATTTGAGAGCTTTAACTGAACTTAAATAGCCATTTAAGTACATTTTCACAAATATTTCCACAATGAAACTTTGGGAGTGTCGCGGGTCAGGCCGCGAGGCCAAAACACGGAGGTTTCTCTGAGCATGGAGCAGGCAGAGACGCAGGGATCCATGCAAGATACGTTTTATTAAAGAAACTAAAAGAAACAAAACCAGGCACGGGGGCCGTCAGAATAATGTGGCTACTTAGAATCAGGACACAACAGGGAAATGAGGTGATGGACACATGAGGATGAACTAACAGAGACAGACTTATATACTGAACTAAATCATGGGGAAACACGAGACAGCTGAAAACAAAGGAGACACGTGATACAAAACAGAAACCATGTGACACAGAAACAGAATATCAAAATAAATGCCCTAATAAACAAGAACAGAAAAGAAAGACAAAACAAAAAGCAGCGACCCCTAACGGCCGCTGACCAAACCGTGACAAGGAGATTCATTTTTAAGACATTTTCTTTCATATAAGACCAAAAAAGATCAATATTCTTTATGTTTTTCAACATAATCGGCCCGTATCTAAATAAGTAGAATGCCGACTTCTGACTCATTACGGCAGTTTGGGTCACAAATGTAAAATTGGATGTACACATGTGCAAGTCACTGTGTTTTCTACCTAAATCTCTAGACAGACTTGTCATGGTGGTGAAAGATTAGTGTATTAAGAACAGTCTGAAATGGGAACATATATTGTGAAAAGCGTAACTGACTGGTTTCTAAACTAAGAAGCATGGCTCTTTCCTAAACGCTCATCAAATAACACTAAATAAAACACCACCTAAAGGTTAATGGAGCTTTTTCTGCTACTACAAAACTAGCCTTTCTTTCAGGGTGAGTACAAAGACTTTTTAATCAACAATTTCCACACCAATACTGAACTAGCTTGCTCATATATGACGTGAGCCACTTGGCTAGAAGATCAAAAATGTCCAGGTCCCAGTTCAATAATGAAAGTCTATATTCAAATATCACACATTGTGAATGGCTGACATTAGTGGTCTAGTTATTCAGTAAATCTAGACATCTGGCTGAGTGCATTAATATGGAGAAAGGGTATCCTGCTGTACTGTAGAGTAGTAATTGGATGAGTGGGCTGTACATTTGGGGTACCATTCCTCTTCTGTTTCTGCACATGGTTTAGAAACAGTGTAAAACAACAACATGTATCTGTCCTTACAAAAACAATAACCAGAACCATGTTCTGGCCCTTATTTTCTGTCTGAACAGCATTCTGGTCTATTTCCACCTCTCATTTTGTATGTTTGACTGCCATTGCCTACTTATTAAACAAACTGTACTTTTATTTAAATGATTCATTGTGAATAAATAAAAAATGTTGTTGAACATTGGTGTGTTTGCATATTACATTGATTCCATTTTTATAAGGTAATGAGCTACAAGAGGCCATGCCATTTTGTGTTGTTACCACAATTTGTGGTTTAACACCACCTCTTTGGTAAAAACTTTTGTATACTAAACCTACTAAATCAGCAATAGCAAGACTCGAGTGTGAATAAATGTGAACCTCAGTATGTGTTGGGTATAGGTAGATAATCAGACACTACTTATCGCTGTAAAAATAATCCACTTTGTCATCTTGACTGCTCCAGCACAAGGTTACAATCATTTCAAGTTCTTTCCAGTTTGCCTGCCTCGCAGATCTTAGTATTTTGAATCTCATTATCCTTTCCTCTTAACAGACGTCCTGAAAGGGCCTCTCCATTGTATTTCTTGAAATGTTACCACAAAGAGGACCTGGGAATTTTCTATTCAAGACTTGCTATTATCCCATCAAATCTCTCTGGCCTGCGTGAACAGTGCCTCATTAGCTTGGCAAAAAGCCTCCATAACCTCCATTACAATCTCCCCCCTGTAATTAATTACTTTTTAAGCTATTGAACTGAAAGCAATTAATTTATAAAGGCTGTCTTGTTCAGTAATACAACTGTTCAATTCTGTAATAGATGGCTGCTTGAGGATTGGACATTAACAGCATCTGACAGGGATCAAAATTTAAGATGCTAATGTGACAACTACTCTAACTGTCAATCACTGTTTATTATTATTCTTTTGCTGGAAACGAGTCCGGTCTATCCACTCCTCGACTGAAAGGGTGGGGACCAGCAATCTGAATTTTCAAATTCGTAAACTTCGAAACCTCCAGCTAGGCATTACATTAGTACGTGCTTGTCTGTTTGTGTCAGATCAGTTGTTCGTACATCATGTGCAACACTGGTAGCAAGCAATAACATTACTACTATTACATTACAGCCCACTAGCCCCAGCAGTACCCTCGGCGTGTTCATATTACGGGCCTAAATCCCTTGGTTGTAGTAATACCTGGCTTCATGCATCACAATGCGTGTTGTAGCTTGTGCTGGAGAGGACGAGGTGGACTGGGGGCATGTGGAGCTCATTGCAGTGGCCAGTGAAGGGTCAGCTAGTGGGTCAACCATCACATTAGTCTGTGTCCGCGCTGGACAGGCGGCCGAGTAGAAGACTAATGTTGCATTTCATAAAAAAGGTCAGTGGTGGAAATGAAACTCTAACTCGAAGAGCATGGAAAAGGCATGAAACTTGAGACTCGGAACACACAGTGCTCGGCTATAGATAAACATTCAAACTCCAATTATTTGGGTCACATCAACATTAGCCCACACGCATTTCTAAACAAAGCAGAGCCCTAAAACTCATTTTTGTTTGCAATGACTGAACTAGATAATCAAAGAGCCAAAAATCACTTTCGCCTGCCTATTCTGCCTCAGTGCTGTCTTCTTCTTCTGATTGTGTCACACCACCTGATATTGCACTCATCTGTGACTCCTGTGATTATAAAAAAGCTTTAATTTCTTTTAATGTAAGCCTCTGGCATTAGTCCTACACTATTTTGTACCCAATCAGCAGCAGATGTAGAGGTGCCTGAACTTGTTCGAAATATGTGCAGCACAGACAATTACTATGTGGATTAGACCAAGATCACTGCGTCCGCATCAAACATGTAGGTGCCAGTTTGCTGTCAACTTTTGACTCTCAGAGGGAAGTTGTTTTAAAAGCTATTTTGTATGCAATTGCTGGGACAACTATTCCACTTAGCGAGTCAAAATAATTAATCAGTATCGCTACACTGGAGAATCCATCTCCGGGGCGTGTGCTACATCTGGATTGACTGGTATCAGATACACACCTGTTCTACTGACTGGCACTGTGCCTGTGTGTGCTTAGCACTCAGGTCACCTTCATGTAGTTAACTTCACTGCAGGTGGATTGATCTGTACAATTGCACTGAAATTACATTCACACTACTGCCTGCTTTATATATTCCAACTATTATCTGAGATCATACAACCTCGGTGCAACTGACGTTGTTGAAACAAACACAAAGAAAATAGAGAATGTATTGCACAAACTGGTCACAGGGTTACGTTTGTATTTCGTATGTGGGTTGTGTTTGTGCATTTGTAAGTATTTTTGTGTGCATTTTCTTTATCATTTTCAGGACCAAAAGTATCCTTTGCTAGGATAACCTATCATTTTAGGAGCAAGAAAGACTTTGGGAAGTACTTGTTTCATAGTTAAACAGTAAAATTTGCTTTGTTACTGGGGTTAAAGTGATATGATTAGGTTTAGAAATTCTTATGGCATATTGATAGCTATATATTAGATATTTATGGAATATATCATCACAGCTAGAACAAAAAAATCTTTTCAGTTTAAATGTTTTGGCACCCCAGTGTCAAATTACTTAAACATATTGGAGGGGCACTAACCTGTTCACTAAAATCTGCATACAGAATTTAACCAAACACTTTTTCACATGAAAAATATATATATATAAAAAAATATTAAAACTTAATGAATCTTTAGTTATTGAGGCAAACACACACTTGTCAGTTAAATAAAGATTTTCTGCTTTTTTCCTGACTGGCTGTTTTGACTTATTTCTGGAAAGTACTGTATGTACCTCGCATCCAGACTTTTTGTGTGTGTGTGTGTGTGTGTGTGCAATAGACCTGCACATTTGCTCTCCCCAGTGTGTGGCATTAAATCTAGATCCCAGGCCTTATCTGCATGGATAGAGACAGGGCCTTTTTTATAATTGGCATTCCAGCAGCCGCTTTAGAGCGCGGTGTTTAAAATGCACCCCACGACTGTCTCCGGTTTCATCTTCTTTCTTCGCGAATTTGTTTTAGATTTCATTATTTGGCATGAAATGTAAAAGTCTTCTTCATAAGGCAGTGTGAAATCCCCTTCTGTCTGCAGACGCTCCAAAGACTCTCTAACCATTTTAATGCTGTCTCTCCTCACTGACTGCCACCTCCCCAATAACGCGCACACTGGTAGAGAGATAATTGCCTTATTACTCCATTCTACTGTGGGTGGGTTTGCAGTCGTTGGGATTTTCAGTCACAAGCCCTGTAATCAGGATGAGATGGAGGGAAGAGGCTGGAAAATAAGCCTTCAGCCAACCAAGGGTTTATTCCTTGTGTCAACAGAACGATATTGTCATGCTGATATGCTAAAACAGCACAAAACAACTTTGAAAAATAAGTTGAAGTATTTTTGCATGGTATTATTAAAACACTCTAAATAGTCGAGCTGTCTAGTGTTCATCCTAAAGCATAGCCATTAATGGCTGTTTATCATACATCAGTCTCGGAAATGACACTATGTGACATTATGCCCGGTGACCTGGGTGTGCGCCTTAGGGTCCTATGTACCAAAGGGCCTTTAGCATACATGGAAACAAATCTTACATAATCAGAAAATGTGCATCTCACTTAGAAATATTTACAGCATTAAACTTGATTCAGTGCATAACACTTTTTCAGTCCTCAAGACAATCATGATCCACTGCTATCTGCTGTTTTCCCGACCAGGCTGCAGCAACATGAGTGTTTTCGTTTTTACCCATTTTGAAAGTCAAAAACATCAAAAAGGTCAGCTTGTGTTAATTAAGTTTTTGAACCATCAACAGTGGTTTGGGAATTTGGTACTTAACAATCTATTTTAATGAAATTGCCAAGTGGGCTATATCAAAAAAGGCTACATCCACACAGAACTGTAAGATAAATGTCCATTAACATTTTTATGCCAAATGTGGCATGCGTTAGCCTAGACTGACTGACAGTTTGGTGTTGTTTTTCATCACATACACTCTGTTATGCATATATCCATTATCCCATATGAGTCATTTTTATTGAACAGCATGCAACAGTGCTAATTTGTTGGCTGGGTTCTTCATACGCTTGGGATCTTGTTGATGTGATCATGCTATTGTTTTGTCTCACGTGGCTTATTTTTTTTTATTTATTTATTTTATTGGTCATATAGTTTTTACTATACAGTGACGTGCAACCTTCTAAATATAGAGCTGCTACAAATTCAATGACTTGATTGGACTTTTCAGTAAAGAGATTTATTTGATCTAAATCCCTTATTTTTCTCTTTATTAATGTGCATTAGTGTTTATATGTGCTCTTGGTGGTGATTCCAATGAGAATAGAAGGTTGATTAGAGCATCAACGCACACAGACATGTGGAGGTTTTAATCTCAATGGTTGACCCCCATTCAGCATCACTATATAATACTCACTATGCACACATATGTCCACATACATCTGTTCTATTCATGCGGCAAGCTATTTAAACTGTCATTTCCTAACAGAATACTGGTTTAGATGCTTGGAGCTTCCTCTCTTCCTGTCTGGAAACTCATTGTCATTCTTTTTGCCTATGTCTTGTTATATCTATGTGTCTATAACCCCTGTTTTGTCATTTTTATGTTGTGAAGAGTTTTGCTGAAAGCTGGTTTCTCTAATCTTTAGCTCAAAATAACAGGCATTTCCTTTCCCAACATTTAAAGTGTATTATCGGTATGTTAAACAGGAATCTGTGCCATTCCTTACTGGACCCTTCTGTTGTTTATTCACTATCTAATATTCATGAAGCTGTTTAATAGTCAAGAATGAAAAGCGTCACATTAACTTGAACTGAAACAAAGGCTCTGATAACTGCAATGAGAGCAGCGAGGCTGTAATTCTTTGCTGCTCTCGTATCGTTGAATGACCCTGACAGAAGGGAGACACTTCCCCCCGCCGACACAATAAACCAGGAGACAAACAGCGCTGCCAGTGCATTCATAGCCTTGTATTACCCGCTACTGTACCCAGCCTACAATCACATTATCCTCAATTTGATGTATGAAGTCAGGAGGAGCAGTGACCCCCCCAGGGGCCCTGGAGCCAGCTTCGAGGATTCTTGACAAAGGTACAGTAGCCAGTAATTAAAAGATATGTTATCCAGAGCCACATTTCTTATGGCTAGGTTCTGGCCCACACCCAGCACTGATTTAATCCAATTCCCTGCCCCGACCAAGGCCAGGGTCAGGGGGTCAGTAACTGCCTCCATCCATGCTGCACCTCAAGCTGAAACTCAGCCAAGGCTACAGCTACTTGCTGATACAGCTGATCTCCCTTGTTCTCTCTTGGTTTCACTCTGCCTCCATCTTTTGTTTGGCTTCCTGAACAAGACGGATGTAAATCTCCACAGCTCTTTTCAAGACGAATAACAAATTATTAGCATAACTTACACCACAACTGCAGCACTGCAGCCCACAATGTGGGCAGAGTGGATGGGGAGTTCAAAGCTCGTTTCACCGTAACACCTGCAGAGGGGTCAAATACCCTCTCCCTCTACTCTTTTCAAGCTCTCTTTCAAGCTGATCCTAATTAACTGCTAATGGCCACAAAGGTTGCAGGTTTTAATTCATGCCATCCATACTCCTTGGATTAATTTCAATAAGCTTATTAATTGGTGTCTGGCCGGACTCGGTCATGTTTAAATCATTACCTGTGCCAGCTTGGGATCAGAAAACGGTCAGTTGACTGAGTCAGAATCTACATTGCCCATAGTTTCTCACCTGTCAATCAGCCCACATCTAGAACCCACAGAGAACCTAAGATTATACAGAGATTTCCCATACACCCTGAAACAACCTCTAAAATGGACAAAGTTATTACTAATGGAGACATGGAAATCAAAGCCTTTCCAGCACTGTCTACACAAATGTGTTAACACTTTGATCTGAACTTTATGACTCAGCATGGGAAACACATGAGGTTCTCCACAAGTCTTGATGCACCACACGTCTTAATCCACAGTGTGAAATGAATCTGACTTTCAAAGGAAGGCTGCACTCCGCTACAAGTAGTGCATACATGATCACCCTAGTTCTCTCTGATTTGAAGGTCCAAGCTACAGCCTCTCATGCACTTCAGTAAGGAGGTCTTTGGGTCTGTGCTTAAGTGAGACCAGATGCTTGCCCTTGCCAGGGAGACAGAACACCTTCACAAGCTGTTCTTCGTCAAAATGACAAGCGTGTTTTGGCTTGATTTTGAAAATTTTGATTCTGGAAAAAAAAAACTTTGCTCCTAACTTCAATCACTGATGCTACAGTTAGCGTTAGTTCTACCAATTTATCAAGACATTTTTCTTCCCACAACATACAGCTCCAGAAAAAAATAAGAGACCACTGCAATATTATTTTTAAATCACCATCTCTATGAGTAGCACAACCATTCCATTCCAGTGTTAAATTCCTACACTTCTGCTTTATGAGGTACTGATTACGCCAGGCAAAAATGTGTTTCATTACATTTTGTAGTATTTCTTATACAATCTTGGCATGTTGATTTCGGTGGTAACATTTATTTTCATGTCGCTTTAAGGGTTTATTTAGAAGCATCATTTTTAGCATGTCACCCAAGCTGCTGTATTTGCACTCTCATCCTCACTTTTTTTGACCAAATCTTGGTGCTGTAAGTGAAGAACATTGAGAGAGATTTCACCAAGACATCCAGTTGATGGGGAAGCAGTACCAAGCACGATGGGATGAAGCCATGATGGATGATTAAATCTGGAGTTTGGCTCGTACTAATGGCTCAACTCAGTGTAATCCAGTGTACTCTTTTAAAGCTTTGAGGGTTATTTGCATCACTACTTGTGCATGCAAAATAAACATTGTTGCTTCCAGTGGTGTTAATATTTTGCAAATTCCATGCATGCTGGTTAAAGCGGACGGCTCGTACATGCGAAACAATCATAAAATTTATCACTAACAATTGAAGGTAGGAAAAAATTCTGAATCATCATGCAAAGAAGCACCAAAAATTGCACTGAAAGACATTTCATAAAAATGTGTTACCCGGTGCTCACCTGAGTCAAATCTTATGTAATGAGTATTAAAACAACTGCTGTAATCAACACTCTCCTCTCGCAGCGTGATCAGTTGGATGGTAAAACACTACTAGTGTCACACACACCAGGACACGTGAGGTCAATCGGCACCGGAAGCGACCCACGTAAAGTATATAAACAGGAAATTAAG
>JBBPDE010000001.1:35915019-35930825 GCA_037974605.1 Nannopetersius ansorgii
GGAACCCCTGCCTTCTGCCCCTTCCTACTCCCTTAGAGGGAGCTCAGAGTGCGGTCCATCCGGTCTGCACTCTGACAAGTACATTTACTTGATCAGCACACTGTAGAATGATGCAGCAGACAGCTTTTCAGAAAAGACAGTAAAGTCTGCTTATGATGCAGCTCTAATATATATGGACAAAAGTATTAAGACACCTGACCATCACTACACAAACAGGGACCTTGCATTCAAATCCATAGACTTTAATATGGAGTTGGTCCCCTTTTGCAGCTATAACAGCTTCCACTCTTCTTGAAAGGCTTTTCACAATATTTTGGAGTTACTGTGTGAATTTGTGCCCATTCATTCTGTAGAGAATTCATGAGTTCAGACACTGATATTGGACTTGAAGTCTGGGCTCATAATCTCTGTTCCAGTTCATCCCAAAGATGTTAGATGGGGTTGTGGTCAGGGCTCTGTGCGGGGCAGTCATGTTCTTCCACACCAAAGACATGGCTTTATGCACTGGTGCACAGTCATGCTGGAATAGAAAAGGTTCTTCCCCAAACTGTGTCTATAACTGTGGAAGCATGGTGTTGACCAAAATGTCTTGGTCTGCTGAAGAAAGGGGCCACCTGATTTCAATAATTAAGACATGTGTCCCAATACTTTTGTCCATATAGAGTATGAGACCAGGCATCAGCCTGATAAAGATCACACCAAAATGTTGCTGTCTGCAATCTGTCTACTTCCGAGCATGAAGTCTCCAAAGATGATGTACAAATAGTTCATAAACATTTTTTTCAGGCCCACAGTGATGATGTGGTTTAGTTTGGGGGCAGATTTGCTTCAGTTCTTCACATTAGAGCACTGGTGTATGTAGGGTGAGGACTACCCTCCTATCAGCACTAGGGTAAAACCTCATATCAAGCGATAGTGAGACAGATGGTGTTTGGAAAATGTATTGTTTGCCAACTTGCTATTGTCTTCTGGACAACATGGATGAGAAGATAATAACAGCCATAAAAATCCCATCACCATCTTTTTTTAGCTGTACACTCAAGACGGAGGCTTCATGGAGGTGACTCAGACTCAAGCCTTGACCTGACTTGGGACTCCCCTTACCTGACTCATGATGTGTACTCACCCTTAATTAACTTGTGACTTGAACTCACCTCTAAATGATTCATGACCTACACTTATCGTTAACTGACACATGGCTTGGACACAGCCTTAACCTTTTGAACTCTGGGCCATTTGTGAGTGTTTTTGCATCCCTTTGTAACATTTTAATTCCATAAGCTAACCATTTATGCCTTCTGTTTTTTTCAGAAGACCCAGGGCTACTTATTCATGTAATTAGTTGATGTGAAACTAACTAGTAAAATCTTGATATCATATTTATGAGCAAATTCTAGTTTTTGACTTGTGAAATTTTACTTTTTTTATTTCTACAAGACAATGTTTTATAAAATGAGATTTAACATTACAAACATATGACACAATCCTATTATAAAAAATAATAATATAGCAACAAAATGAAAATAATTATATATTTATTATATAGAAAGACAGTGAAAAAAATAATGATGTATTATGATGAATTTGTTACACTGAATCCAACGATAAGTTTGTGGCAGATTTCGGAAGTGAACTTTTTCTGTCAGTTTTTTAATGGCCATGTGCAATGTTTAAATAATTAGCCTGTTCTTGTGCAAAAAAAGTGCAAAGTCTACTAGCCATTCTAGCTGAGGTTTAGTAAGACCTCATCCCTTTAAAATGTATTAAAACTTGCCTGGTTAGCTATAAAGCCTGTTACTACTAGAGAACTATTTGAAATTGGCTTGCCTTTCCAATTACTGCTTCAGTTCCATCCTTCAAATTGAAGGTTCGTAGGCTTGTAATTTGAGGTCCTGATAAATCTGACAGGTTTTCTTTAGTACAATGCAATGTAAGCAACTAAAAAATGTAAAGACTTTGTGAGTCTACTGTAGACTCACACTCCAGAGATTTGAGACTCAACTCATATTGTCACTCCAACTTTATATTAAGCTATCATCCCTAAAATAAACATTTCAAGGCCCAGATAGAACAGCTTTGGTTGGAACAATAAAAAATGTTTTCCTAAATTCACTTTTATTATACCTTACGTAATCTGCAATGGTATCATAAAAAGTAGCCAGGTAGGGGCTAAACAAACACTTGTGGCCAAGGGCCTATAACTCAACTATCTGGGCCTGTGTGTGTGTGTGTGTGTGTGTGTGTGTGTGTGTGTGTGTGTGTGTGTGTGTGCGTGACATATTTGTACCTGCTATACTTTTGCTCCACTTTATCTTCCTCCACTGCTGTCAATGTGATTTGAAACGTAGCGTGAAGCACCAGTCGAAAGCTAGCGCTTTCCAACCTCTCTCCATATCAACACTCAAGTGTCGCTATTCCCTGCAGGGCTGCACTCAAGACACATGCAGATTTGAATATCCCAGCACCACTTTATAAAACACTCTAGCCAGCTCTGCATCCTCCCTTCAGTTAAAGTTTGATTAAATCAGGCTGCTGCAGTCAGTAAATAAATATTCAGGGCTTACTAATGCACGTCACATTAAAAAACACCTCCGTAGCCATAAATCTAAAATTAGTGAGCTTTCAACAACTGTTTTGAAGCACTTATTCATGCTACGCTTGCCCATGACATCATGCAACATATAAATTCATATCATCAGACATATGAGAGAACCTGATGTTTTTTTTTTCTCCTGGAACGAAAAGCCTGTTGTGAAAACTGTATCAGACATGGATGGCGAATCCACCGCTTGAGGCCACGTCTGTGAAAAGCTTTAATGCACTTGGCACTCTTAGACTCCATGTTGCTGCACTTTTTACATAAGAACCCACCGGGATTTGACCCTGCAATGACTCTGAGGACTTTATGGAGACTCCGTGGGGCTGTGTGCAAAAACACGCAGCCAGAATCCAAAGGAACCCAGGTGGGAGATGGAGTAGTGAGCTCATCGGGTAGAAAAGGTAAGAAATGCGAGTTGAGGACTCACAACTGAACTTTATGATAACAATTCTGAATGTTTTCCTAAAAAGCCATTACTGTCCGTCCATATTTAGCTAAAATAACTGCACAGCTTCATCTGATAACCAGGTCCTCTGTATGCCACAGCTAAATGTGGAGCCCCTTTCACATAAGCACTTATACCTGGTAGTAATATGGAAAGGAGTTACATGTGAATGCATGTCAAAATACCAGGAAAACTTCATACAGCAGATCACTTGCATGGGGCCTTGTATACAACCTGGGGAATTACTCATGTGTGAAGAGTCGCTGGTACATTACTGGGACGATTTTACTGGGAACATTTTACCAAAGGTTTTGTTTTTACAGCTTTTGTACAGTTTTGTGGCACCAATAATTGTTCATGAATCAGGAATGAAGAAGCTTTTTACTACTGAAACATCCTGTTTACTGGGATTTTCACAGCATGTGCATTCCTTGAAAAAACTGTTTAAGGGCTGCATTTGTAAATAATGGAAACATAAGGCATTCTAAATATTCCAGTAATGTATTAAGGGTGAAAGGAGCTTCAGATTAAATGAAAGTTCAAATGATGGAAAACTTAATTTTCCCTTTTTTAAATAAAGGGTATGTAAACGACAAAGTTCTATTCCCTGCCAAATTTATAGAATTCACACTTCAAAAGTGCATTTTTATTACAATTTTTGGAATGTTAATGAACTCAACATCTTTGTATATGTTTGTTTAGCCTACATCAGTCCATTTATCTACAATTTATACAGACAGTTTCAGCATCCACTGTTTTTTTAATGAAGCACAATGGAAGGCAGTCGGTCAGAACTAATGTTATTTACATATATCAGCTTTAAATGCACATAAACAAAAGCTGCCCTTTTTAGTAAAAACTTTGTTTAATTTTTCAGTAATTCCATTCAAAATTCCATTTAGCAAACATGGGTATATTGGCACAAGCATCAGTTCAATTTAAAACTGAGTTACACTATATGGTCAAAAGTATTGGGACACCTCACCCTTACACCATGTCCTCTACTCCTTGAATGACATTGCATTCAATCTCCGTTCCAGTTCATCCCAAAGGTGTTGGATGTGGTTGAGGTCAGGGCTCTGTGCGGGTCAGTCAATTTCTTCCACACTGAACTCGTCCAAAAATGTCTTTACAATGTCTGAGTATGCTGAAACATTAAAATCTCCCTTCACTCGAAGTAAGGGGCCTAACCCATCCCTGACAAACAGGTCTGTCCCAATACTTTTTTCTCATGTGTTGTATATCTCAACCTTTTATTTTGCGAGCAAGCGTAAATGCAAAACGGTCTTAATGCAACACAGTCATTTAAATTCAACTCATGAACAGGTTAAGAAACTGGACGACTGGGCACACCGGATAATTATAACATACCAGTGAGGTCATGAATTCACTGAGCGAACAGATTATAGAGGAACATTAACATATTTAGACTGATCTAAATACGACCACTTCTTTGCTATGAGGTTATAGCATTCTTATGTAACCCTGGTCCTCAAGTACATCCAAAAGGATGTTTTTTTTTTTCAATTGTATACTGGGCGTGCTTTTTCCAGGCTTATGGAAAAAAGTAAAAATAAAATAGCAGAGTCAAAACAGAACCTTAAAATGAGCCAAAACAATGCCTACAATTATCTACTCCCAAAGGAGGTGAAACAAACACACGAGGGTTTTTACTCATTCATCTACACATGCATTCTTTCTGGTCAGCATTGGACATTTGCATTTCCCTCTGTGTGTTCAAATTTGTATTATCAGCGATCAATAAATCAATCCATCTATACATAACAAATGACGCAGTGGGTGTTAATGACATGTGGGTATTAGAAAGGCTAATGCTTCCTGGAAAAGCCGATCGATTGTTTATCATTATAGCCTGCTGGATCAACAGAGAGAAAAGCAATGGAAGGGTCGAGTAAATCACTTCTGAGGCAAATAAAGTAAGCCTTGCTCGGGCCAGAGTGCAGTGTGTTCATTCTCCAGGCCTGTAGGATGTGTACAGGCCGAGACAGTGTTAAAGTAGTATAGGAAAGTGAAGGCTTCTTAATTAACACATCGGTTGTAGCCATGATCAAGGTTCTCCTGATGCAGAAGTAGTACATGCAGTAGAGCCAGGCAAGAGCCCAAAGCACACCCGATGCTCGGCCTCTCTCATCGATTCACATAGATTTTCTGCTTTGGCGTACACCTGCATGCTGTCAACAGGACGTAAATTTAGTTTCCTTTCTCCCCTGCGCTTCTGCTTCCCCATGCAATCCACCATTCTCTAACACAGTACACAGAAAGCATAAAAGCTTCACTGATGATAGTGTGATTTTTGTCTGTTTTGCCATTGCAGGAAAATCAATGGTAGAAAAAGGAGCAAGAGAGAGGCAGAAAGTACTCTCTTGTTTTACTTCTGGCCAGAGTGGGAATAAGAACGTTTGAAAATGAAACTCGTAAAACGTTCAAAAGTTGTTTTATACCTTGCCAAGGTCTTGCACTTGTCCCGAATGTATGATATTATTACTGCTGGGGCCAAACTCTGTATCTCTAAAATGACAAAGCAAAAAGTTTACTACATGCTCTGTGTATGTTAATGTAACATGATTTACAGTAATTCCAAGTGTTTTGGAACAAGTTCTATTGCTTTATTCTTCATGGAATGTTCCCCTTTACAAAGGTGTAAAGGGGTTTGATTGTTTATAAAAGAAAAAGAAAAGAAAACAAGAAAAGAAGTGCATTGCATTGACGTGAATGATAACTGTAATATGTAACACATATGGTGAAATTATATTACACCAGTTTTGGTGCGCAATTTCTGTTTGTTATATTAACATACAGGTGACGGAAGTAGAAAATAGAAAAAAATAAGCATAAAATGTGTCAGGACTTTAGCACAGGCCTCATTTTATGCTTCATGTTTCCCTAATATGTTAAATTCAGCAAATGAACACAATTTGAGCATTAGACATATAAAAGTATATATATAAAAAGCAGCATATCCGTGCTGTCTAGGGTGTAAAATACATATAGCTTAATAAATAAATAATAAATAACTGTATGCATTTTTTTTTAAAATGTAACTTTTTTAAACAGTACGTTACTAAGTCAGGGTCCTTTTATGTTCCTCACAAGCTAGTTTTGCCCTGATTTTCTGAGGCTTTCCTCCATAGTCAAGACACTGGGTCCTGAAAATGCACTAAAACAAACTTACACACACCTCTGTATAAAACAGCCAACCTCCCATGTCTGTCTGTCTGCTTCAGTAACCTTTAGGCCAGACTGCAGGTAAATATATCACTGTGGTGCTCAGCGATAGAGACAGCGACGGAGGCTCAGCCACTGTTATCATTTAAATCAACTTGCACTTAATGGCAGAACATGCTCATTCTGAAACATTCCCAGCTCACTGATCCTGAGTGATCCTGAGCAGTTCCCAGAGATTTAGCAGTGGGCTCGTTAGCAGAGCCGGGTGTTAGCAGGGCAAGTGTGAAATCTATTCACTTCCTCCGGTGTGTTTTATTTGCTCCCTGGTTCCTGCCTATCTCATTCAACCTTGTTTACCTGGCAAGCAGAGTGTAACTAAAGGAAATTCCCACAGCCCGAGGTGGTCTCGGAGGGGGGAGCGGGGCATTACTTAAAGCTGATGCTACCCACCTGCCCCTGCCCCCGCGGTTTAATTAACATGTGCAGCCTAGTGGAGATGAACTAAGGAGGGTATCACCCCGTGATGGCACTCGCAGAGAGAATGTGAGGGCTGCCCAGGTGGTGGAAATACAAGTCTTTGGGAACAGATTACAGACCAGTTTATTAACCCATAAAAACTGGTTCCTAACTACTTCTTGGCTTGGACTTGTGGTTCTAAAAAAAGAATCTTTACATTAAAATGTTTTTTAAAGATTCTTGCATTTACAATTTCCATTTACAAACATGCATTACTTCAAGAATAACACCAGGCAACAAAAATTAGTTTCTTTACATTCTGTAGTGTTTCTAATACAACCTGAGCAGGCTGATTTCAGTGGCAATGTTTATTTTCATGTAACTCTAAAGGGTTTATTTAGAAACGTCATTTTTAGAAAAAAATTTAACTTGACAGCTCTGTCTTTTATTCCCATTGTAACTTTTTGCATATGAATATGTTGTCTGTTGTACATGTAGATAACAGGATTGCTAACACATGCATCAGTGAGACTAATATGAAAAATATACATACAATTTAGTTTGTGTGTAATGAAGTCTTGTGACATTTTTGACATATCGTCCACCCTTAATTAAACATTAATGATTGATATAACTGTTATGTTTATATATGCTAAAAATAGATAAACTGTGATAGACTGGTTATCTCTGTTTTTGATGTGAAGTAGCAAAAGTTCCTACCCATATCATATCATTAAAAATAACCAAATAAAAACAGGGACATCCTGGTTAAACCTCACAGACCCCACTTGAGAACCAAAGCTTTATGGAGCCAAATATGGTTGCTATGAAAGTATTCTTTTAGTAATTTTTTAGAGTGTAATGGTGTGTTTGAGAAGTTGACTGGAGATGAACTGTTAAACAGCACGAAGTTGCGGAGAATAAAGGTTGCACAATAAAAGCAATCAGACTACGTTCGCTCTCAGTCTAGCTTGGATTGCGTGAAAAAGTATTCCAGGGTTTCGGTGACGGGCCTCTGTGATTGCAAGGTGAGCAAATGACAAAACTATGCAGCACAACTGCTTTCCCCTTCTCTGACTGTCAGGGCTGATTTGGGGAGCTTAAGCGAAGTTATGGCTTTATTGGGAAGCAGCACTGGGGGAGAAAGGTTAAGTTACGGTGTGGATTACTCTGGGGCTCCTCACCTCTTAATCCCATTCACTACACGGGTCACTCCCTCCCTTTAGCCACAACAGCCCCCAGCCATGCAAAAAGATTACAGCCAAGGAGCCGAAAGAGCCTCTGCATGACTTTTGCACAAAGTTGCTACGCTGTTATGCCAGTTTATATGGAGGAGAGTGCAAGAAAAACAAAGCTAAGAACAAGTGCGTGAAATGAACTTCAGCGCACCAGACTCTTCTTCTCTCCCTTTAATATGACGGATCACCATGTGAAAACCATCCCGCTGGGTCCCAGCGGGATGCTCTCTCCTCATGACACAGAGTGGAGAAGACCCCGCCTCGGCAGAAAATAAATGATTTATGCTTCAGACGGGCTTTAAAAGCTCAAAAACGGTTGCATCTCTACCTTTGTGCTGTTCGGAGGAAATAATAAATCACTTTTTCAGGGGCGAGCTCCTCATGAAAGGAGCGCGATAGCGACTGCTCGGGTTTGTGGAAGTAAATTGCCAGTGCATTTTGAAAGGGAACGCCGGGAAATCAGCAGCCTCCAAATAATAACGCTATCAGTCGTGGGTTAACGAACTCAATTTCGGTAAATACGCGTCACGCGATCCTGTGGGGAGAAGATATATGCATCCGTGTTACACACAGGAAGGACATCACAAGTCTGGACCTGTCATTCAAATCATTAGACCCTGGAGTCCATTTTTTTCACGGCGGGAAATAATTATGGCATTGTGCTTTTTTTGCCATTTAAGAGGACATTCAGGTCAAAGCTCACGTGGTTCAGCTCTCAACTTGGTGTGGGGGTACATGAAGATGGAGAGCCATGAGCAAGCACACTACACAAAGGGAATGCAGTCTCAGTAACTCTGAGCAACTGTTGAGTCTCAAGGTACACCCAGACAAAGTGAGGCCTCTAAAAATCCTTCATTTCCTCCTGAACACAGCTTTGAGACATGGCTTTATGAAGCATGGGCAGGGAGGAGCTCAACACTGAAGGTAACGCTCTAGTGAACTCCAGACTGATCAAAGGATAAGCCACAATCCTTGGAATGGGTACTACCTGCAGCCTCTACAACTTGTGTTTAACATGGATAATAAGAAGGTTAGGAAAACTACTGCAGTTTTCTTAAAGTCCCTGCTGGTGTAAAAAGGTCAGCCATTCCAATACTTTGGTCCATACAGTGTAGATTTTTTTCGAAGTGTCAGTGAATTCTCTGAATTATAAGAAAAATGCAGATCACACTGATCTGCCATAACTCTCACCCCCTGCCTGTTACTATGTAATTCTCTCTCATGCCATCAAAACAGCTCACACATCTTGAGGCACTCCATAAGACCTCTGTTGGTGCTCAGTGGTATCTGGCATCAAGACAAATGGAGCAGACCCTTTAAGTCCTGTCAGCAGCGAGGTGCCGCCTCTATAGGTATGAATAGTTTGTCAGCTATAACAATAGATACACGGAACACACTCAGGTTCATAAAGACTACAGAGACATAGATCTCATAATCATTTGTTTATTAAAACCCATTATCAGAAGAAAACCAGGGGAAATTATTTTTAATTACTTTTTAAAACTTCCCTTAAGACGGATTCACAAAGTCACAATTCTGTCAGTTGCATAACTTAGTCTAACAGCTTATGACACATATACTTTCCTCATACCTGGGAACACAAGCTAACACAGAGTGCACTCCTAGGATCACACGCCCACACTGTGCACACACACGAGGAAAGTAATCAAGAGGACACAGCAGACAAACAGCACTGTGTTAAACCAGCCGCATGCAAGGATGGAATTACAGCACCAGGGTGACCAAAAAGATACAATGCTTGCTTAGACAGAAAGAAAAATATATATTTATATTTAAAGTACCAGGCAATTCCAGCAACTGGGCATTTTCGTCAACCAGAATACACACAGAAAACAAAATCAGAGCAAATTATCCCCATCCAAACACATGCTGTCTAAAGTCAACAGACAATGAAATGACCACAACAAATAACACAATTAAATCCCTATATCCAAATGGAAATGGGCCAAAATCAGATAGGATCCAAAAGGCTCAACAACAACAACAACAATAATAATAATATTAATAATAATAATAATAATAATAATAATAATAATAATAATAATGATGATGCCAAAATCATGTAAACAAAACAACCCAAACCAAGCAATACAAAACAAAAGAAACCAAATGAGAATCAAGAAAAAAGAAAAAAGTATAAACAGCAGCAAAAATGGTACATTTTTACGCTGTGAGCACCAGCAACACCCATTTAGTTTTCACAGATGGCACTCAGATTCTTTTCCATGTTCTCCTTGTGATGGTGTGGGTTTCCTCCGGGGTCTCTGGTTTCTCCCACAGTCCAAAGACGTACGTCAGGTGACTTGGGGGTTTTAAATTGACCGTAGGTGTGAGTGTGTGACTGAATGGTGTGTACACCCTGTGGTGCCCCACATAGGGTGAATTCCTGCCTCATGCCTGTTGGCCCCAGGATAGGCTCTGGGTACCTGTGGTCCTAGTAAGGATTAAGGAATTACAGAAAATGAATTAATTAATTATTATGCTTTCCAATATGTCCTGCTACCAACACTTTAACTTCAAGAATGTAAAAAAATGTTCAGTGTTATACATTTTACCTGTCAGTAGCTTTAATGTTGTAGCTGATTGGTGTACATGCCACAAGCAACATTGCAGTGCAATGATATGATGTCACATAAAGTAATCACACTTACACACAAAATGCCACCAGCCACTCCAATGTTATGCTACTACTGGCAAACACTTGCTTATGGCACTTGACAAAAATGACTGATTTGACAGAGATATTTTGGCCAGGACACCTGTGAATTCAAGAAGCGTCAACTTAAGTCTAGCAACAGTCATTTTTTGAAACCACAATTCTGTAGAGCAGAGCATTGTTGTTTATGGCTCTTTTTGGAAGTGCCATTCATTTTTTTTCACAGAGAAAATCAGGTTAGGACTACAGGTTAGAACTTCAGAGGTCTACTACTAAGCTTATGTAAGACTGTTGTAATCCTGCTGCAAAACATCATTAGCTGGGCCGCATTACTAGGTCGTAAAACAATTAGTTATGTAAATCCAACCTGACAACAGTACGTCACGTATAGGGGAAAAGCTGCCTACCTATATAAAATAACTTAAAAATTTGCTTCCAGAACAGGTTAAGACTTTTCTCACCGATAAAAATGCTGAATGTACTGATGATGCATTAACAATATACTACCCCAACACTGATAAAAAGATGTGTTGATTAGTTATGAAGGTAGAACCCAGGGTGCCTTATAATTTGAGGAAAGTAAACATCTACAATTAAGTTCCAAAGCAACACATTTTGTCATTCATTCTAATAATTCAATATTCAAAGCTCAGAGAGCTCATGAAGGTTAGTTTCCCTGTGTTTTAACCTAAATGAAACATAGCACAGTAGCGCAGAAGAAAGTGAGACCGATCATTTGATCCTTCTTCAACTGGCCATCAATGAACACCTCTCTAAAGAGAAATCCCTTGAATTAATCATGTAGCTTTAGCTATTAGTTGTGGCCCTTTGGAAAGAAAGGACAAAAAATACAGGGGATACAGACGATGCAGCAGTGCTAATGCATCATTCATGGTTTTAATTGCTTGTAATTAACTTGAGTCCAATTAGAAGGAGAGGGAAATCAATGTGCAGTGATCAACAGCGAGGTACATACAGTGTGTGGATGGAGATAGAAACAGACAGGCTGCTGCTGAGCATTAATACAGTTTCTCTCTGGCAGGCTGATTACATATTGAGCGATTATCTTCCAACTGACAAGGCACATTATGACGGGTTGTCTTGGCAGGTGTTTGGTGACTTTGTTTGAGCAATAGATTGCAAGCAAGGGTGTGATATGGACATTCATCTTATTCAGTGTAATAGAACAAAGCATAAACTTATTTAGAGATTTTAATAACTCAACATTTAATCACAGATGTATCAAAAATATAGAATCGCATATTTTTACTTTAACTTATGGGTATGTTTTAGAAAATGTTGGATTATATAAAAGAATATTTTAAATACAACAAAAGAAATGTGCATCCTTCTTTTAATTGCTTCTAGTCTCCAGATAACGACCCCAAACAGTCTGTAGAACTACAAAACTGAGAACAAGTGATGTGTATAGAAGAAGATTATCCACAAGCTGAGACTCAGAAATATCAAGATATCAAGGACCTGAAAAAATGGTGCAAGAACCCTCAGCGTGTGTGAGGCATTACAGGGAAGTTGCAAGCTTCTCCTGAGACTGAAGCTGAGGAGAGTTAAAGAACAGAGAGATTGAGAGAGAGAATATTAAAGAGCTGATCACTTGGCTGATGGTTAGAGCAGGTATGGCGGGACAGCAACATGCATCTCCCTTTATTGTGGTCGGTATTGATGTGGACATTAGGCCAGTGTTTATAATTAGTCTGGGCCTAGGTTTACACACACACACACACACACACACACACACACACACACACACACACACACACACACACAGTGTTACGCAAGGGCATAGGTAATTACATAGTGAGCTACGCAGTTAATTAATGACATTTACATTCAATACATTCAATTAACATTCTATACTGAAACTTTTTTAGTGTACTTAGCATTCAAGAAATGACAAAAACATGTCAAGGTTGTCAGGGTAAACAACCATATATATTATGATTAATTATATTATAATAAAATGTTCCCTCTTTTATGCTGTATCCTCATTGACATGTAAAAAAAAAACCTGTTGGTACAGCAAGAGAGAGATACACATGCCTTATAGATACACATATCTAGATTTGACTTCAAGATGCATAGGATTTGTGGTAACATTAAAACATTAAAACACAACATTTAGAATTTGCACAGTTAAACTGGGTGTGACCTGCAGCAAAGTAGTTCTGATGATGATTAATTTTATGAAGAGCTTAGAAGTAGTCATGAACAGCCCTGTAGCAGTTGATGGTGTGTTCTTGGAGCCAATCAGAAAAAGTACAGTACAGTGCTGAAGTGAAAATCCAGACTCCCTTGGTTTGTCCAGAACTATGATGCATATCATAGTAATCCAGACTACATATATTGCAAAAAATAAATGTGCAAGACTTTAAAACACACAAACTGTTCCATGACCAATTCCATGTGTGGCCTTTCTATAATAAAGCAGTCATTGGTCTGATCATGCTAGACAGGTTCTCAATGAATTTTCCATAGTATGTCAATACAGTAAAAAAGCTCAGTGACATTCTTTGGAACTGGAGTATTGGTTATTGTTTCCGTTTTTTCATGTATTGGGTATATTATGTTTGGAAGCACATTTGTATTGACCCTAATATCTTGTTATAACTTCATTCTATAGTTATTATAACATTATTAGATCAGTATGTTATCTAGTTAACAAGCAACACTTTAACCTTGTGACACCTTGTGATCCACAATCTGCTTGAAAATTGTTGGTCTATTCTATATTCCATGTCATCGCCCTTTTGGCATGCTTATAGTTTTTTTTTTATTCAACCTGCAGGTAGGTTATGTGAGGTTGGTAAGCTTGTGGCCTAGTGGTTAGGGAATTGCCCCAGCTATCAGAAGGTTGTGGGTTCAAATCTCAGGACCGCTAGTGGCACCACACACACTGCTCCCCGGGGGCTGCACTCCTGCCTGCCCCCAGCTTCACTAGGTGAAGGGGTTAACTGGAAAGAATTTTGTATTGTTCACACTGTGTGCTGTGGTGTGTTCATGTGTGACTATAAGGGGCCACTTTAATGTAACTTGCCTCCCACTTATTTAGGAAACATGTCTTGTATTTGAGGAACAGGGTATCAGACTACCTCTAGCCAAGGGTCACTTTGAAGTCTAGCCAAGGGTCACTTCTGATTTCAGCATTAGTTTTTGGGATGCTTAAAACTGGAGATGCCCATTAGCAAAACTTAGAGGCAAACATTTAGAGGTGCATTTTCAACAACCTGGAGCTACTACTCCTGAGAAAACACCTCTGTCTGCAGCTGGGAGTATTACTTTTACACCTCAGTCAGTGGACTTGGGTGGTGGTGGTCCAGTGGATACCCTCAGCACACCACCACTGGGTCCCTGAGCAAGACCCTTAACCCCAAGTTGCTCCAGGGAGACTGTCCCCTGTAGGTAGGGAATGGAAGTCACTTTAGATAAATGTAAATGGATCTGGTACTGCTACACGACTCACTCTAGATCAGTCAAGACAGATACTGCATCTGCTTCCTACTAGGGCTTTAAGGACTTCAGATTTTTCAGATCGACTTATCCGTCAATAAAGTCGAAGTAGAGTGGACAAGACGTCATCACACAGACGAGTGTGGTGTGGCTCGGGACTGTGTAGTCTGGTTAAAAAAAATTTGGATTTCTTTGAAGCCTTCGCCTTGTACTGCAGCCAAAGGTCTCACATCTATAAGGATGAAATTAACAAGCAGATCTGTGACCTGCTGTTTTTCTTATCAGTCAGAGGCTTCTGTACTGGACGACTCCCTGCAGTGCTAGCATCTGGACTGGACGACTCCCTGCAGTGCTAGCATCACCCACGTTATCTAGCGGATGCCGTTTTAGATCTTTTAGATGCCGTTTTAGACTTTTATTGTACTTTAACACCAACTTGAAGATTGTGCAGGTCACAATGCTGTTTGTGTGGTCTACGGTGAAGTATCTCCATACATGTGATGTGTTTGTCAACTACTGCCTCTGCTGCCATGTCTCTCGTCTTGTTGTGGTCTTGTGTTTAGATTCTCCTCGTACCAGCGTTACCGCCCTTTTTAGGAACTAAAATAATTGATTAAGTCAATAAATGTACGTCAGCATAAGCAAACATGCACACAGAGAGAAGATTTCTCTTAGGGGGCATCGACTTGTGCCTTCTGATGGCTTTTCTGCTATTTCCTTAGTTCCTGCCTATTCATGCTGGACCTTTTCCCTTTTACTTTTTCCCTTTCTGTTTTTAGAAACTAACCTTACAGGACTGTTTATGTGTTCACCCTTTTGCTCTAAAATTAAACTCATGGCTGCACTTGTGTCCACTTCCAGTTTGATCTTGACACCACAGTGTACTACTATTACCATGTATAGCTGTACCTGCACCATTCACTGAAAACAGCCTATATTTCTTGTAAGCCTCTGGAGTCTCATTGGCTGAACAGACGTCTGGTAGTGGAGGCCGTCCCAGTGCTTGTAGGTTTAGTGTATTCTCTCCTTTAGTGAGTGCTGGCTGGTGCTTCATCTCTGGAGCACTAGGTCCCTCATCGCCTATTTCTCTTGCCATGTAGCAGATCTTTCACTCTGCTGTAGTGCTTTTCATGGCTTTGTGGAGTTTGCTGGAGCTTGTGCTAGCACTCTTAGCATGGCTTTATATTCTGCTAGACACTCTGCACTTTGCTGCTTGTGTGCACGGAAACTAACGTTCACTGAGGACATTTTTCTTCGGTACACAGAGGTCTCTCATCACTTTCAAAATGTCAGCTAATTTGGTTTCAGGTGGCTTCTTCAGTGCCACCAACTTCACTCCTACTCCAGATATGAAACAGCACATTATTTCTCCTCTGCAATCCAGCTGGCCTCAGCAAACTGTGCAAAGTGTTCTTCATTCATTTGGTAGATTTACTGAGGCACCTGATTCATTACTGAGAACTATTCCGTGGCCACGTTGTTAGCATTATTTGTTGCTAATACCTCTTGTTTGCTTCATATCCAGTTCTCTCATCTTTTCTTTTAATGGCAAATGAAATCCAATTTGTTGCATCCTCACAGGTACATAAACATAAAAAAATAGAGACACAGGCTGGAAGATCATGTACATACACTGCCCTCCATAATTATTGGCACCCCTGGTTAAGATGTGTTAAAAGCCTTAAAATAAAGTCATTTTTTATTGCAGAAGCATACTCTCACACTGAAAACTGTAGA
>JBBPDE010000001.1:35968924-35979712 GCA_037974605.1 Nannopetersius ansorgii
GTGTGTGTGTGTGTGTGTGTGTGTGTGTGTGTGTGTGTGTGTGTGTGTGTGTGTGTGTGTGTGTGTGTGTGTCTGGGGGCATAGGAATAGGCTGGAGACGAGAGGTTAAAATAGTAGTGAGGATCTAGAGAAGGTGCCAAAACACCCAGGACTCCAAAAATCTGCCAATGATCCATGACACTGTGAAAAGAGTAAAAAACAAGACAAACAGGGAAAGGGCAAGAGGCCTAGACCATATGGGAGATTCCACACAAAAAGAAATGCTCGACTGAAACTGTGTTTCTGTTAATAAATCTGTGAAAAAAAAACTTTTCATGACTAGCTAGCAACTTAGCTACTTGATCAGTCCGCTTGCGCATGTAGCCCATACGTTCATTCATTCACAAACAAGAGAAACAAAATCATGTTTTCAATTAAATTAATTTCATGTGCAAGAGTTTTGTAGTATATTAACTTTTTTCAGATTTCAATCCAGTTAGTTTGACACAATTAGATTGTTTTAGAGAGTAGTTAGGCTAAAGCTACAGTCTCAAAGTGGGTTCTTGGCCACAGAACAACAGAAAAAGACAATTGTTAAGAACATCTCTAAGGATTAATGGATCTCCACATACAATCAACACACCTTCTATAGAGAACACATTGTCCAGCTATCCTTAGAGCAGTTTCTATTTACTTGCTAAGAAAAGATTAAAAAAAGTCAAAATATTTATTTCATGTTTTTTCCCCAATTCATCTGAAATTCAATCACTGAAAAGGGGTAATTCTGTACATGTGTGTTCTTTGTAGAGTATGTACTTATCTTCAGCTCCGTAAAAAAACACTACAATTTATTTTTAAAATGGCATCTCCATGAGTATGACAACCAATCCATGCCAGTGTCTGTTCAATTCCTACACAAACACCTCATTCTGCTTCATGAGGTACTGATTAGTGATCACCTGAATCAAAGCTTATTTAAAAAGTATAAAAATACTGCTGTAATCAACACCGTCCTCCTGCAATGTGACCAGTTGGATGGTAAAACACTACTAGAAGTACGTCAAACATTTAGACATTTAAACACACATTCAGAACTGAATGCTTAAACCTATTTACAGAATACTTTATTTTTGGATTACATGTTTGTAATTGTTAGATGATGCTACCTAAGATGAAGATTGTTACCTGATACACAGTCCAGAACAGTTTGCAGTCCATTATATGGTAATTTCTGTCTGGTGCATGGATTTAAAATGCAACTAGGAAGTTCCTACAGATGAAAACTTGGAAAATCGTGTCTTGTGTCTGTTTAGAATCTATAATTGGTTTGTCCTGAATAACATTTTCAGATTGGTTATGTTCAGTTCCCTATAATTGACTGATGTTTCTTGCATCTGTAAAGGATAGATAATGACCAGATACTGCTTACCTGTGTGATAAATGCTCTTATCAGGTGCTAAAACTTTGTCATTATGGGCAATACCTTATTATGTGCAATAGTCTTACCATTTGAATATCACTACTTCTGTCATTATTACTTATGTACAACTTATCACTTCTACATCTAATAACATGCTCCTAACGACCATGTGTGTTATTAGTAATTCACTTAACTGTAACTCACTTTTCTGTACTATTTATAACCAGCAATTGTGTAAATATCAAAGTGGATTTTTCTACAGATTATTTTATTGGATTTATTCAGACTTCAGACATATTTTATACTGTTCTTTTCTCTGTGTCTCTGTGTGTCTGTATAAGGAATTTCCTCCGGGATCAATAAAGTTTTCTGATTCTAATTCTTACACAATAATAGAAATGTGTTTTTCTGACAGAGCCAGCGACGCTTACTCTCCAGAGCAGGTTATAAACCATCACTAATGATTGCCCTCATCCAACTTCAAACAGATCTCCATTTTCTACTAACAGGAGAACACCTCTAATGGGGACTGCAGGAAACAAATTTGCAATCCCCAATGACACCATGCTGCTTCCTGGTGGGCAGGAAAGTTCAAGCCTTCTGTTGCATGCGCCGAAGAGCTTCAGGAGGCGATTAAATAGGCCTGACCTTCTCTGTATGAAAGCCTCTGCTATTCGTGGGACAGAGAATGGACAAGAGGACGCAGAGTGGGTGGTCTACCATTAGCCTGCACTTTTCTCCCCTCTATAAGGAAATTTACATGACTTTAACGGCCAGTCTCCTCTGTCCACCATAAATCAAGAGCACGGCGCTGGGTGGAAAAGGTTGAGAAAGGTGTCCGCTGCAGGACCGAGTCCAAAGGAAATGGGTTTCGGTGAAAACAGGGCAGAACTGTTCCTATAGGACATGCTCGGCTTAGAAGGCCTGCTTGCCTTGGCAGGGAGGCAGTGGAAATGTGTGTGAAACGGCAAAGCAAGGTGCATGAAAACCGCCCCCACAGTACCTGCAGTCACTCCGCAGCTTGCAGCAGACAATGAAATAGGCAATGCAACAGCAGATGTTTCAATAATACAAGCCATTCGTTTTCCCACAGGCAGTCTCAGTCCACCTAGCTGCTCCTACGCTCAGCTAACTGTCTTCCTCTTTCTCCCCCATGGAGGCCCAGTGCCATGCCATGAAAATTACCTCTACTGTAATTGAGATCCAGCCTGATTAATCCGGTCTGATTGTCTAATGACCACCTGAATGGGATTCTTGCTGTAATAAGAGAGCCGCTGCAGAGTCACAGTGGCAGCCACTACATTCTCATGCGATTAGCATTCTGTGTGGGACCTTTCTTTATGAAGGCGCTCAGTACAGTGAACTGACTGTCCTCCAAGTATAGACCCTGTTTTTGCTTTTTTCCCCCCATGGGGAAACTTTATATAAGAAGGCAAGGCATTTGCCATAAATTGCTTCTGTGAAGTGAGCAGACATAGAGTCCCATATAATGTGTAAATATACATTTTTTGACAAAATATTTAAGCACCATGAAGCACCAAGTATTCCGATTGAGAGGCTTGGGAGACTTAGATTGCCGTGGTTTTCCTAACCTCCCATTACTCAAAATGGCCTCTCCTAACATAAATGTAGAAATCGATTGGGCCAAATCGAAATTATGTGTCAGGCCCAGAGATACCGGTGGGAGATCAGTGCGTTTATGTTCAGTAAATCAGAGAAAGGGGGAACGTGACACGTTAGTGAGGGCAAAGGCTTCTGAGCACTCATGCATTTATTCAGTGTTTAATCAATGGATTCATCAAGCCATTCATTCCTTTATTGATGGTTCGTATGAAAGCGACTTGTGTCAGCCATAAAGTAGGACTCTAGAGCCATTTCAATCTTCATTTCTCTCCTGGATAAATCTTCAGGTATAGAACACATGGGTAAGGAACCTAGACCTTTGACTGTAAAATCAAGCCTTGATCAGCATTATTACGTAGTGATTTTACAGTCACCCGATAATGCATGAAATTGTATCACACAGCATTAGCTATAGACTGTAAGAACGTCTTGTATAGTTTACTATGGAACTAACTCTGGATGAGAAGAAATGCTGTAAACTGGTTGGATTTAACTACAGCCATAAATAGCAGACACAAGAAGAAACAAAGAGCAAAAAGTCATGATCAGTGCAGTGGGTAAAACTGAATATCAATCGACTATCCATAAACAGATCATAGGCGCAATTATTCTTGGCAAAAACATGCTTACATGGTCACTAACGCTGGGTGACAGAGGACTGACGGTTTTATGTGGTTTGCACTGGTTGATTTAAGCCATATTTGTGATATTACTATTATCACAAATGTTATTATGGTAGTACATCATTTGGTAGAGCATTGTAGATACTTAGCTTTCATTTTGCCAAATATACTACATGGACAAAAGTATTGGGACACATCTGTTTTCCAGGATTTTCGTTAGACCCCTTACTTCCAGTGATCTTAATGCTTAAGTTACACAGTTTGGGGATCCTTTTCTATTCCAGCATGACTGTACCCCAGTGCACAAAGCAAGGACATGGTTGGATGTGTTCGGTGTGGAAGAGCTTGGCCCGGCCGCACAGAGCCCTCAAACCCTTTGGGATGAAATGGAGCGGAGATTGTGAGCCAGACCTTCTCATCCAACATCAGTGTCTGACATCATAAATGCTCTACAGAATGAAAGTTTTTACAGAAACTCCAAAATCTTGTGGAAAGCCTTCCAAGAAGTGTTGAAGCTGTTATAGCTGCAAAGGGAGACCAACTCTGTATTATAGTCCATGTTGCTGTAATGGCCAACTGTCCCAATACTTTTGTCCATAAAATGTAGCGATATAATAATGGTCCTAAATTGTGAAAGTGACCATTTGTCATATGTGAACACACCACAGCACACAGTGTGAACAGCACGAAATACAACCTCTGCATTTAACCCATTCACCAAGTGAAGCAGGGGGCAGCCATGAACACGGCGCCCGGGGAGCAGTGTGTGGGAACGGTACCTTGCTCAGGGTACCTCAGCTGTGCCTAGCGGTCTTGGGAATTGAACCCGGACTTTCTGGTCGCAGGGCGAGTGCCCTAACCACTAAGATACCAGCTGCCCCCTAATACAATCATCTCCAACCCTGGTCCTATATATGGTACTAACGTTTTCCTCAAGTGTTTGAAATTCTGAAACAGATGTTCACCAGACAGTTGATGAATATTTCACACATCTGCAGATAAATAAAATAAAACAAAGCTAATTAAAGTTAATTAAATAAAGGGGAACAAGGGACAAGATAAATAAAGTAGGACCTATTTTTTTTAAATATCTAGTTTCCCAATTTAAAAATACATAGTTCTAAAATGATTGGTACCCTGGGTTTAGCCATTTTCACACATATTTTGAAGGTTCCATCATGTCCTAAATTAAACTGGTGCAGACATCTTAACTAACGAGTTTTTGGTTACAAGCAGTGGCCACATTTTAGATTTGATTCAGAATTGCTGCTAAGCAGAACAAACTAATTCAGATGCAGTGTAATGAAGGCAGCTTTAATTTCTTTAAAGGAGAAACTAGTTTGGTGATATGATTGCTAAACGAAAGAGTATCTTTGGCATGAAATGGATCTCAGAGCAGACTGATAGTTATAATCTTCCAATCAAAAAACTTATGTCTATTCACCCCTTGTTTAAAAGTAGTCCAGATGTGTTTCCACCATTTGACACTAGTGTATTTTAAGGCCGCAGCCTGACACAAACTGTCATCTAGCAATCTTTCCTGACTTACCATTGAAGACAATTTTCTGGAGAGCTACATGGAAAGTATTTTTCTCACCTCTAAGTTATTCCAATGCTGAAACCTTTACAAGGGAATACTGTACCAGTTGTCTAGCTGCACTCTGGCTACTTCCATTACCAAAATGTGTACCTTCGCATTTAGCTTCATGAAAAAAAGACTCTCTCTCATTAAAATAGTGACCAAATCTTTGCTTGGACATACAGTTCTAAGAACAAGTTTTTCATTTACAATACATAGAACAAAAGAACATCCTTCAAACCCATGTCCACTTTACAATCTTGATTTTTTAAAGAAGTATCAACCGAAAGGCTCTTTAGGGAAACTTAAGTGGACTATTTGGACAAAAGTATTGGGACACAACACTTAATTACTGAATTCATTTGGCTTTTTACTTCCAGTGAAGGGCTTAACCTTAATGCTTCAGCATACCAAGGCATTTTGGACAATGCAATGCTATAAGTTTGTGGACACAGTTTGATGGTTCCCCAGTGCACAAAGCAAGCTCTATAAAGACATGGTTGAATGATATCCGTGTGGAAGAACTTGATCACATAGAGCCCTGACCTCAACCTCATCCAACACCTTTGGGATTGTGAGCCAGGCTTTTTTGTCCAACCTCATAAATGCTCTACAGAATGAATGGGCAGAAATTCTCACAGAAGCTCCAAAATCTTGTGGAAAGTCTTCCAAGACAAGCTGTTCTAGCTGCAAACAGGGGCAAACTCCATATTAAAGTCTATGTATTTGGAAGCAATGTCATTAAAGTCCCTGGTCATGGTCAAGCGTCCCAATACTTTTGCTCATATAGGTCAACTGGTGCATTGCTCCAAAGAACGCTCTTTAATTTTGAGAGTGAAAGTGGCGAATCCATAAGATCTGACTGCTCATGTAGAATATGGGACGAGGGAACAGAGGCTGTGTAACACAAGACTTTTAAGTGTTCAGAATATAGTATTGCCTTTCAGTATCATTAAGTTCTGCAGGGCAGAGCAGGTCTCTGTCGCCACTGCCCAGATTGCTTTAAATGCAGAGCAATTACACGCTTGAGGCCAGCGCTTAAAGGATGAGGAAAGTATAGTTTCTGTACTAAGATCCATTGTAATGGGATTATTAGCGCAAGAATCTGAGGCATGATTTCATTCCCTGCAAAAGAGTCACTTTCCAAGCACCAGCCAGACCTGACAAGCACTAATCTTAATTAAGCGATTAGCCTTTCTAATTAAGAAATGCTGAGGACTGTTTTTCTTTAATTTGGGAGAAGAGACCTCTGTGTTACTCCCTAACACTATCACCATTCCACAAGTTTAGAATTTCTGTCACTTGTAAAAATATGTTGGTGCTTGGCTTAGACGAGGGTTAAGTAGGTTTTACTCCTGCTGAGAGGGGTATGTAGAAAGCTAAGCAGCCACTTCCCTTTGATACAGCATGTTTGTAGCAAAATGTATGAGTTTGAAAATCAATGAGAGGACCCCTTTTGATCATGGCTTCATCCTTTGTCTTGCTGCACACACTAAATACACACCGTCAGCCACTAAGATGCAAAAACAACCGAGGATCAACGAACAGGGGGCTTTTAGGGATTTGTGCACTCAGTCGGAAAAAGCAAACTCTCATTAAAATCAAGTCACTTGCCTTCACCGTAAAGCTGATCTCATTCTACTATAGTTACAGGTTTACATCAAGACTTCTGCTCTGGGATGTCCACCTTAATATCATAATGCAATTTTGGGCCAGAGCACTTGGCTCGTGTCCTCCACTCTTTTCATGTCCTGCATCTTGAGATGTTTTTTTGGAAGTGGCCTGGTTTCGTCCTCCCCTGTGGATCGTAGTCCATGGCTCTGGCCTGCTGTGTTCTATAGGGTATGGAATGTAAAGCTTGACCTGTGAGCCGGTGTTCGCACCTGTGTAGGCCATGGCGTCAGCATATTCATGTTAAAGGCATGTAGGAAGAGATAGAGAGAGTTTGATCTTGTTTTACTGTTCTTGAAAACACATAAAATCTGGGTTTAAAATTTAAGTACCAGCCTTGTCACTGACAACAGCGTTTTTGAAAAACAAATCATCACTGTCATTATTTTTATTAGGATATTTTTTTGCACGCCCTTTGAAAACGCCAGATGCCTTTTATTCTCTGTTGACATCGTGACAAATGGATCAATAGCACTTTTGAAAAGCAAACCTTTCAAGTGTAATTTCTCAAACTAAACCTGAAAAGTCACTGTTATCGGTGGCAATTACGAAAGTAATCTGATTTGAATTATTTGTCACTCACAAGTTGTTGAAACAACCAGAAAAAAGCAAAACGCCTGTTTTCAGCTTTCAATTGTGCAGAATAACCTTTTTTAAGAAGAACTCATACTTTTACATTTAGAGTTTGCTGTCCAAACCCAATTAGTAAGGTTCCCAAATAAGTTAGAACCAAATAAAAATTCAGTTAATTGATTTTTTTATTCAGCCTAAATGAAAACCTCTTTGCTGTTTATGAATCTCTAATGATGTTGCTCCAAAAGAAAGGCCACAGAGAACCCATAATGATTTCTTGGAGATTGTCATTACCGCCAACATGCCTGGTGTTCTGTCCGAAACATGGTTTCACAGAATGAAATTTATGTAAAGAAAATATTTATAGTAAACTCAGTTTACTTTGGAACAACAGTCGAAAAAGCAAGAGAATCTAATGCAGATCCTTCTACACACATTTACAGCTGGCTCCTGAGATTCTACACAGCATGTGTAAAAACCAAACAGCAGACAGAACGAATACAGAGCACACAGTTGATTCAAAGATATTTGGAAGCAGGACAGACAGAAGTAAAAGGCTAGTTTAAGTTGTGGGCTTACTATATTATTACATTACTGCAAATCAATGCAGATTTAAAATAAACCCAACCAACAATACAACACCTGTCTCATGTATCCACTAATGATAGGCACAGCTATAACATACAGCTTGAAAAAAATGTCTCCCCATCTCATTTGGTAAACTTGTAATCAATTAATATATCACAACTGCCCACTAAAATGCTATTAACCTATTAGAACAAATAATGTTATGAATCAATAACAGCCAATAATATCATAACCAATAAAAGCAAATTATGTAATAAACCAATAGGCATCATCAAATGAAAAATTCTATTCAGTACCAGTTTTTCAACTCGTGTTCATTTCTGTTATTTTTGTTCCTCTGTGCGGTGTTGAGCCATACGAGTAGAATTAGAATTTACATGAAATATGTAATTATTGCAGTCATATTTTGTGGAAAGGAAAAACTGTTTTTAATAATCCCTTTATATCCCTAATAATCCCTAACAATCCCTAGTACTAAATCCCTTGGTATTTTTATTTGACATTTATTTAAAATGTAATTATACCACTTTTATATGTCCAGCATTAATTCAGGCAACATCACCTTGACATTAACAAACTATTAACAAAGTCTCCCTCAACAACTAAGTTACTCAATAAATTTGTCTGGGTGCACTTTGAATACCTTCTTCCTCTATAGTACATTTTGTCAGTTTCTATTGTGTGCATTTCTGACATGGAAATTTGTGCATTTTTCTGAGAACCTAACTGATAATGGTACCCGGAAATCCCCAGAATAAACTTCATCTATATGTACAGTATATTTAGTATTTTAGGGCTACATTATCAAGAAAAATATAATTTTTTAATAATTTTACAACATAAATGCATTACCCACATCCGGCCCACCCAGAGATTTCTATCCGTCCCCCAGATGTAAACTGAATGGACGTCTATGGAGATAGTTGGCTAAATTCTGCACTCGCTCACGGAAGTGTCCTGAGAGTGGGAGTGCCCCTTATTAAAATTTCTCTGATATTACTGCATTAGGAACAGCCTAGTGAGGAGGGGAAGTATGTTCCTACATTTATTTTTTTCTAAATCAAATGAAACAAGCCTTCAATCTGTCAGTAATCTGCTGGTCACAGCGCACGCACCTCCGCATGGAAATGACTTTCAGCTGTACCTGATATGTCTACCTGACTGATATGTGTGTGTGTATATAAGGTGTGTAAGGTGTGTGTGTGTATATAAGGAAGCCTAAACTGATGCTTCGGCGTCAATCGTCGTTTACCTTCTCTGAGGACAGTGGACTAACCAGCCTTATTTTTGATTTTCCATGTGATTACAGTGAAAAAGCCAGCTTTGTTTTAATCAATTTCTAAGTTCCATGTTTTACACTGTGTGACAATTTTACTTTTGCAGTGTTTTAATTAAAAAAGTAATTTCTCAAAGACCTTCAGACCAACCCACATTACACAATCAGAAATGACAATAAACTCGTTGCCCATACAATAATCATTAGGAGTGGCCCCTATACACTCCTAATGATTATATTTCAATAGCATGACGACATTTAACAAGTAGACTTTAAACAGTCAATGCGAAGGTACATATGTTTTGTCCTCCTGCAAAGTTGTTCCTGTGGTTTCTGTGCTGAGAAAAAAAGTTGTATTCCTTCAAGTGGGACCACCATACAATCTGTCCCAGGTTGTTCAGCTACACATTATACAGTAGGCTAGCTGACATCAAAGAGCCCCACAGCTAGAGCATGTCGCAGAATTGCTGTCATAAATCTCCTATACATCTTTAGGCAGTGCATTCAGTCTGTCTTCATCTGCTATAGCACAGGAAAGGAGGAAAAAAAATATATATAGACATGCATGTCTCATGGATCCTCCCTAACTAGGTAGAGTCACAAACGTCAGACATGTTCGCTGCCTGTGTGTGTGTTTGTCCCTCTGCGGAAACCTGTCGGCTGTCAGCGTGGCCAGACTGTGTGTGTTATTTTTGTCGGGTCGACGCTGCTCTGGAAACTCTGGGGAACCAGCAAAAAAACATCCCACTCGTTCCGTTCGAGCCTCCGACTGTGCACTGAACTCCCGGAGATGCCACTTAATTTACTTGTTTGCTTTTGCGGCTGATTTTGAAGGTGTAGCTGAAAGCGCAATGCATATTTAATGAATATTACATTATCTATAATGGATATAGCCATACTGCGTATGAATTGTTTATTGCAGGCACCATTAAAAATTGAGAGTGAATCGTTCTTTTAAAAATTGCTGTAAAACAGACAGCTTTGTCGAGATCGGAGAGTCGGGGGCATGGGATCTGAAACAAAAAAATTGGTTATAATGAATGTGTCACAATGGCAGGGAAGGCATCCAGAGCATTAGAACAGGCAGTGCATGTCGTTAATGGTGTTTTTGGCAAGCACCATCCTGTTGAGGCGCAACTGTGAAAGCCCACAGGAACACCATTACCATGTTGGAGTATCTCCTTGACCAATTACACGTACACTTAGCAGACCCTCCCAGCATCCTGACTAAAGGTGGGCCACGATCTGGTAACATTTCTGAATGTACTGAGCCAATTTGGTTGGAAAGTCCATTTGGCTGCCACTGTTTCTATTCACGTCAAGGTAATAACATGGAAGAGATGGAGTGGACTCTTCTGCCGAGGGCCAATGGCAGCTACTACAGTACACACACACACACACACACACACACACACACACACACACACACACACACACACACACACACACACACACA
>JBBPDE010000001.1:36034589-36046467 GCA_037974605.1 Nannopetersius ansorgii
TCTGGACTGGTGTGGATCAAATGTGTCAAATACACTTAAAATCCTGCAGTGGTGACTACATACTACATGTACTACATTATTACTACATGTTTCCATCAGAACTAAATAATATTATTATCTTGGCACAATAAAAGAAAAAAGGGGTTAGAAAAATACTTTACTGTTCTTTCAGAGTTTGTAAGTAGAACTGCAGCACCCAACAGGTGAAGGTTTGTGTGAGAAAGGTTTTTATATAAAAGAAATCACAATCACTCAGTCTCAGCCAGAGAGCACAGGATTTCTTACAAGATTCAGCTCTTTAAGAATGAATTTAGAATTTTATTTTTAACGTTGTGCACAGTTTAGGAAAGAACCTTTTCTATTCCAGAATGACTGTGTCCCAGTGCACAAAGCAAGCTCCATAAAGACATGGCTGGATGAGATCCGTGTGGAAGAACTGGCCCACACAGAGCCCTGACCTCAATCCCATCCAACACCTTTGGGATAAACTGGAATGGAGATTGTGAGCCAGGACTTCTCATCCAACATCAGTGCCTGAATGCTCTACAGAATGATTGGGCTCAAATTCCCACAGAAACTCCACAATCTTGTTGGAAGCTGTTATACCTGTAAAAGTCTGTATTCAAGTCTGTATATTTGAATTGACTTTAAAGTCCCTGTTGGTGTAATGGTCAGACATCCCAATAGTTTTATACATATAGTGTAGGCAAATACACTGAAGGCTTTGCTCAGACTGTCCCCATCGCAGTCAGATTTCTAGTTTAATTAACATGTATTGTTTAAATGAGCAACAGGCACTCAGTCCTAATTGTCACGCATATGAAAAACCTCCTCCAGCGTTTTAATTGGCAGATAGGCTAATACTATCCAGTTCGAAAACAGGAAGCACTACAAGACACTACAAGTTAAACTCAGCACTAAAGAGGCACTAAGAAATCATATTCTTTCACTTGTAATGCTTATTGATCACGAATTCACTTCTAGTTATAATCAGTTGTAATCTGAGACTAACATAGCTTTGAAAAGCTTCACCAGAGAGCTTCACCACTCAGAAAGCTTCTAGGCTTATGCAAAATTACTACACTGAGCTCCTTGGTTTCTAAGCTTTCCAAGCATGCTTATTAGGTCAAATTAATACAAAGAAAATTCCAGTTTTGGAGCTTCTGTGCATGCCAACGAACTCTAAGCCACCATCAGGCAATGAAAATTTCTTTAAATATCAAAAGAATCCTTGAAGTATGAACCAAGTGGCTTTGGAAAGAGTATGTAGTTCTATACATGCGAAGTTTTTGCTTTTGCATGTGACTCTAAATGAACATTTAAATGAAAAAAAATCAAACATAATTTTTTCTATTATGACGTATTTTATTGTAAAAGAAAGTAGGTTAGTTCAGGGAAAATATTAATTTTCTTTGCCTGCGCACACACCCTTAAAGTTTAACGGCAAATGACAACATTACATATACTGCATGTGGCTGAAAAATGATGTCATCAATGGCCATCTGGCACTGCGTGTATCAATCTGAAACTTGGCTTTGCACTTCCTCAATAATTGCTAAATATGTGCTACCAAATGGTTATTTGTTCCATTGATATGTGATTCTGCAGCGTGAAATGGAGACATAGGCTACAGCATAAATGTGCCACTTTATGAATGAATCAAGACCAAATGAATACATTCATCAAGCCGTGCGGAGGGCGATTGTAAAAATAAATGACCTCGCTTTCTCTTCTAAAAATGCAGCTGGATGTTGTGTGAATTTAAAGTAACTCTAATAGCAAATGACATTTTTGATGCAGGACAGATGCATAGATGTGCCGGTGCCTCATCAACCAATTCCTGCATATGACAAGGGACTATGCATAAACAAAAATGTGTTTGAGATTCTCTTGCTTGGCTAAAATAGACACATGTGAGCCATAAAGCAACCAATGCCATAAAAACATTTTAAAAAAATACTATCATGATCCCTTTAAGGCTTTTTTCATAGCCTTCTCCCCATCATCTTCGATCAGCCTTCAGATTTGGGGCCATAGATCGGAGCTGAGGTTGGAGATGAATTCCTCTCCTGCAGCCCCCCTCTTCTCTTCTCCTGCCCTTGGCACTTTACCAGATTGCCTTTGACATCCTGACGGCCTGACTTGACTGGAGGTGAGCCTTGGTGATGACAGACAAGAGGCTTTATCAGTGGCCGGCAGCATACTGCCAGGCTGCCGTCTGAAGATTAAGCCCCCATATTGCGCCGCCCCCTAACCTGCTGCTTGACGTCTTGCATTTTTTGGCTTCTTTTTTTTTTTTTTAAGAAACAGCCCCAGTCACTCTCCAGGGCTGCCTTTTTAATTGGTCCATTTTCCAACTATGAAGTGCCTGGGCTGTTACTTTATTGGCCTGGAGATGGTGTAAATAAGAACCAAATGGACGGGGAGAGAACAGAAGTGACATGGTTTTTTGGTGGAGATGGGGGGGGGGGGGGTGTTACTTTCACTTGTTATGGCCCATCAGAACCGTAGAGCAGAATATTAAAGATGATCTTTGTTTGATGCCACTGAATATATTCTCCTCTTCGAATGCAAATGAAACTAATTCATGTCTCACAACATTAACGATCTTGGACATACATGCACTTTTTTTTAAGGCATCAGCATGTTCTGAGGAGAAACGTTGTTTCAAAGTTCTGTGGTTCATGTTCAGCGTGCCGTTTCTCTGACAGAACAGTAATAAGATCACATCTTATGAAAGTGCTTGGCAGACAACTTGTCAATGCAAACGGACGAGCACCACAACAAGTCCTGATGACTTGAACATGTGGAATATGATTAATGTGAGTGAGGTCCTTGAAGACAAAACCCAAACCTGGACTTAGTGTCAGCTTCAATAAGCATATTATGTGGGAATACATCACAGCTCTCTTATGAGAGTTGATCTGTTGAAACACGGCTTGCATATTGCCGAGGCCACAGCTGTGGGCTGACAGCTTTGGAGACACGTTCATGCTGCTATTCCACAAGTCTTCCTTCTGGAAGAGATGTCCTGGAGTTTCACTGGGGTTATCACTGAACTTCATCAGTCAGGTTTCAATTACATGTCATGCACATACATACCATATCTGCCTGCATCTTCATCAGTATCCTCTAGAGCTGTTTGCATATGCTCCCTGCTTGCGCTAGTGGTTTTACTTGTGTTGTGCGGGTGGGCAGCAGTGTCACTCACAGCTCTCTCTCATTTAAAGCCAATGGGAGCTTCACAGGAATCAGGCGCTAACGAGCTCAAAAAGCTCCCTCCCCTGCTCCACTGGGCCAGATGGCTGAGAAACAGCGTGTTCCGGCCACCGTCACAGCATGTTACTATAACTCCGACCCCACAGTGTGAGAGTCTAGGATCAAGAATGATTCTCCATTAGCGGGCCTGGTTGTGTTTATCCCCTGGTATTAGATGGATTGTTGTTTTCTCTCAAGGAATGGTAACTGCTTATTCAAAATTACACATAATTGGAAATTATACAAAGTCATACCTTATCATGTGGCATACGTGATATGCTTTCAAGTTTTGTTGTCTATTGATGAGATCAAGTTTGAGTTGTTGACCAGCACACACTGCTTGATTATACCCAGAAGTAAAAAAAATCAATAAAATATGTTTGATATACTCCAACTGGTCTAAAACCAGATCCAGGGGACATAAATTAGTGTCACTTTTCTCAGTTTTCTGTCCCAGACATAAAACCCAGCTACTTCAAAATCTGCAGACTAGGGCCAGCCAGCAAAGACAACAGAACTATAACTGGGGTGGAAATCATGTGATGTAATTTATTGGACAAAAAATGGAGTGGAGCATCAGAGATGGTGATCTGGCTCACTCCATTCACTCATCCTAGCCCAGTCCAGTGCTGATTATTCATTGTAAAGGAATCAGCCTAAACTATCTCAAGTACTTTCTGCTGAGCACTCTGTTGCCACATCTAATCCATTGCCTTCTGCTTCAACTGCCGGCTTTCCAGCACCCTGCTGATTCACCTCCCTGCTTCCTTGTCTGTTGTGCGGACTGAGAAGATGCCATCTACTCAATCCTACAGGGATTTCAAGGAGCTCAAACTATGGCCACCAGCTCTACAACACAGGTGGCATTCCTTCGGCCCAGTGACTGCGCTTGATTAATCTGTCATCTATCCTTTTGGAATGGTCTCTGAAATTTGAGATATTATTTGAAAGCAACTGCTTCTTGATGTCCCTTCACCTACTTGGCAAGTTTTTCCTGGAGGCGCTTATGTGAATGTATGAATGTTTTCCTACTCACACTAAAGACACAGATGATATGCAGCCAAAATCATCAAAGGAGAACAGTAAGCCACAGGGTCTGTCACTCAAGAAACAGCTTAAGTGCTAAGTGTTTGGGGAACACCCCTGTCAATCATAGTGCAATACAGCAGGAGAGCAGCTGGCCTAGCCAATCAGGAGAGGTCCCAGCACAGCAGGTCCGGGACCAGGAAGAGAGGAGCCATCTGGAAAGAGGCTGGGCTACGGAAAGGCCGCGCGATGGACTGGTGACACACGACAGGTACTCGCCGTGATCCAACCAGTGTGTTTGGACTAAGCCTGTCACTCAAACAAAAGCTAAGACATATTTCATCATGTCAGGTGCCTCTCTAATGATGTTAAATCCCTGAGTGCTAATCCTCAACCACGGTGTTGTCATTTTCACTATTAGGATTGTTCACAGTGCGCTAAAGGCTGCTAGCAAGTACCTATCAGCAAAATGATCAGAACCATCTACGCTGTGATTGAAATTGTACCACAGACTTGGAACAGCATCTGACTCTAAGATTAAGTGGGACATTATTTGGAACAAGTAGAGAGCTCAGTGCACGCGATTGGTCGCTAAAGGGAACACAAAGATTTATTCATGAAACTAAAGATAAAAGACTTGAAATACCTAATTAACGATGACAACAAAGTCATTAGGGCGCAGTGTTCTGATCTCTCATTAGTGCTTATCAGGGAATATGGTTGTCTATGTAGTCAAATCTTTGTAAATTAGCGCCGAAACTGTTAATTGATGTGCAACATGGCAAACAGTAGGATCAGAGCCATGTCACAGGAAATAGAAGAGAATGTGAATTTTTGCGCTACATTTACTAAAGCATCAATATGATTAATAGTGGATTACACATCATAAAAATAGAGACCCAATTACTGGCTGTAAATTACAACCCTGCAATGCCACCATGCCAATAAGCACGGAATATAATTACATTTATTGCGGCATTGCCAGCGAGATTGATAAAGTCCCCCTCTATCTCGTTAATCTCTCAATAATGTCCACCGTGCATTTGTGCCATTATCACTCTGATTATATATAGTGTGTGGGATGAAAAGCGAGGATGGGGGCTCTCTGTGCTGTCGCTATCTCCAGTCGACGGAGGGTGTTTTTTCGCCGCCTGCTCCCGGTGGAGAGGATATAGCAGATAATTACCAACTCGAAAAAATGTCTCTTTTGTGCGCTGGGCTGAAAGGAGAAACTCTCCAAGCATTGAGGAGCTAAATCCCAAAACAAAAGCAGGCCTGAATGGTTGCAGGATTAGCTTTAATAGCAGTAATTACCAGCAGGGAGAAGCAGCCGGGCCTCTCGCTCTCTGCCCATCACCATGGGCTGGAGGTGGTTGATGTTGGGGGGAAGGGAGGGGCATCCCAATGTGTGATTCACAGCCTCTCCTGGCCAGCCGGCCACCAGTCTGCTTGCCTGCCTGCCTGCCTCCCTCGCCCTGCATTCATTTGTAAAACACTTGGACGAGCCCCCATCCAGCCAGGCCCTATTTGCCACTAAAAGCTACTATCTCCCCTCAGCCCCAATAATGGGGCACGCATATAAAAGGAGGGCCCTCCAACACTGTTGCTCCTTGAATTACAATCCAGGGTGATGGCACAGATAAGAGTGGGCCTTAAATTACAAACAGCACAGGCAGCGCTGCTCTGTGAGCCAGCCCCCGCAACAGCAAGACATTCAAGCAACACAAGGAGCCCAGATGAATTGCAATTATCCCCCTTTGGAATAGAGGAAAGGAGGGTATGTTACTTAAAAACAAGGATGATTGAAACGTTTGCCACTTTACTTTGCAGCACAATGTACCCTCGCGGTCCTCTGTCTGTATAGCAAGAGAGGCAGAAATAATGGCATGTGTTGCAGCTCCCTAGATGGAGGACTGTCATTATTTCAGCTTCCCTTCAACCAGATTATTAATATTAGAACTACAACAGAGTAGTTATGTTAAACCAGCATAAGTCTTCACCCTATCTCTGCTTCAAAACTGACTTTGAAACAGCACCATTAGCCTCAGACATATGAGTGATGAGTTCTCCAGGCTCATAAAGGAGCACTTTTATGAAATAGAAGTGGCCAAGGACTGAGACTGGATTTCAAACCAAGGTATTGTAAGAAATGGTAATGCAGACATGGGTACAGATAATAATAGGAAGTGCATTTTTATAAATCTATTTATTTCTTTATGAATTTAAGCTGCTCACGGGCCTTCATTGTAGACAGTGTAGGTCATAGCCATGGCGACAACATTGGGGAGACAAAATCTGCTACCAATACCCTCCACCCACATACAAAAAGCAAAGCTCTTTTCCTACTATTCTAATACCCGCCTTGGAAAAACAAGTCAGGTGGCATGTGGTCTTAATACTGTGTAAACCCTAATATATGCACAAATTTTCATTACCGTGCAAGAGAGAATATAACCATTCATAAAACAAATTCAGATTAACTTATTTTAGGAAGGAAGTTAACAATTTTTTTCTGTTAATCCAGATTTAGTTTCTCTATGAGAATCTCAAACTATTCGATTGACATACATAAAATATTCATTCAATCAGCCTAATGAAACACGAGGAATTGAGCAGCTTTTTGTTTTTGTTTTTTAAATTTAGGTAGTTAAAGAGAAAGTAAAGCATTAGTAAAGAAACACATGTAAATTTCATGTTTGCAACTGACACTCGGAGACAAAACAGCCCTTGCAGGAGTGTTCCTCAGTGAGTTTATTCAGACAGGTAGGAAAACAAGAATAAAGAGAGGTTTACTCGACACTGGCTCAGTAATTTAAATTCCAGGGTCCCACCGCAGTTGTCGAGGCACACACAGGAAGTGTCAGGGTTTGTGAATATACCTCTTAATGTCTCTGCATGATCATGCACTCGTTCCTCTAGTTGAGGGATAACTGAAAGTCTGGCGTACCAGATTCTGGCTCAGGGCAGGGAGATAGAGAGAGATGGGTAATACAGTTCTACAGACAACATAAGACTTCACCTATGCTAGCCCCAGCCGCATCTATGGACAATGAGGTCCAGCTTTAAAGGGGAAATGGAAGGCAGGCACTGGTGAGACTCATTAGGGTAGAGATCATGATGAAGAAGATTCTTTACTTGCCACATGCATAGTCATACAAGTACAACACACAGTGAAATTCTTTCTCTGCATTTAACCCATTTACCAAGCGAAGCAGCTGCCAACAAGCCACCTGGGGAGCAGTGTAGGGGGTACCTTGCTCAAGGGTACCTCAGAAGTGAGGGTTTGAACCCCGACTCCCTGATTTCAGGGCCAACACACTAACCGCTAGGCCATCCAGGGTGACCACAGCAGCTGCCATATTGCTTATTGAAATAATAATTACTTTATTTTCTTAATATGTATGTAATATAATTTGCCTCTTCTTGTAATGACCAAACAACAAGGGTCTTAAAGAAAATCTGGAGGCGTCCACAAACTTTAAACTTAGCTGGCTAAGCAAGCAATCTTGATTTGTAAAGCAAACCAAAAGTCTCTGTGACATATTTTGTAGGAAACAACAGCCTTTCAGCCTTACTTTGCTTGGGAAAATAATTAACAATTTTCTTCTTGCAATTTGGTAGGAGGACCATGGCTGAAGCTTCTTCTCCTTCCAATATAATATCCTAAAAATGTCCATCTCTACTTTGCATTTCCTGTTCCTTGCATCTCCTGCCTGTTCCTCTCAGTTTTGTTCCGAGCCACTGTATGATATTTTGCTTCCAGAGGTGAAACAGAATTTTACCACTCCCTGTTTCAGTCCAGTCACAAGTTTTTGTTGACGGGGGAATTCAAGTCATGTCTCTCCTACTGTTAGGAAAATGTGGTTCTGCTTGCACAAATACAATTCCTGTTGAAAATGTTCATGAATTGTCACACTTTAACTGGAATGCTGGGTGTAAGTTAACTATTGTAAATACAGGCTCAAAACGCTGATGCAGGCTGACCTGTGGATAAAATCAAATACGAGCAGAGGTCAGGAGACCTATCTCATTGGCACACTGGATTGCTAAAGACCTGTACTGGCTCTTTTTATGCAAGCAAAAGGACCCATTTAAAGCTACAGTGGTGGCACAAAACCCATCACTAGCGTGGCCTATAGCTTTTAGCACCTATCTCATGAAGAAATCTGATGGTATCACTGTGTTTGCAGGCTTTCAAAAGAGAGGTGAGCGCTCTTGTCTGAGGTGCAGAGCACTGGGGTCTGCATTAGCAATGCCCTCACGTCCATCTCATGCATTCAGAGAGCTTTAGAAATGTGAGGCCTTTCAGCATCCCATGGCTTTCTGTCCTGGCTGCATCAACAGTGCTAGCGTGTGGCTTGTTTGTGCTAGCGTGGTTAGATAATCTAAAAAATCAACCTCAAACACATGGCTGATGGAGCAGGGAGACAAAGATAGATCTTCCAGTGCAATTTCTGCCCTTTTCTTGAACACTCTTGTGGTCATGATCAACAATTTTTCTTGGAGCGCTCTTCAGCAGATGAAAGAACAAACTGTGTCACTTGTGTGCACAGTCTGCACACATGAGTCACTACAGTAAATAAGAGACAGCAAGCACTCAATTCTGCAGCACACACACACACACACACATACACACTGATGACACTTAACCCCCATCCCTTTTGCCCTATCCAGCTTTGATTGCAATAATGAAACACACACATACACACATGCAACATCCCCCTTCATCTCTCGGCTTTCTCTCTGTGTGAAAACTATCACACATGGCAACGATTACTTCTTACCACAGCAGGGTAGCAACAGGACAGAAAGTCGCCACGCTACCATCCGCTGCTTTCATGTTACAGAACATCATATGTTCACACGCGTGTTCTGTTTCTAGCGTGTGTAAATACATTTCCAGCAAATTCATCTCAAAGGGTGTCATCACTCTACCTTATACGCAGCAAAAGGACATGAATATTGCCAAAAATGGACAGCATGTTCCATAAACACAGTCCTTATGGGTTTCATCCAGCCCAATGGAGATGCCAAGCAGACTATGCTGTCTCAAGCTCAGCTACTGCCAGGAGTACATCTTTATTAATTTATTTATGTACCTCTTTCCTCTGAGATTGATGGTTCAGGCCCAGATGAAGAAGAATAAGAGAAGCGTCCTTTCTGCAAACCACATCTTTGCTAAAAACAGATTCACTCTTACTCCTCCCCACTCTTCAGTAAGCCACAGCTGGGACACTAAACAAAAAATGGTCCCATTTTGGCTTCTCACTGGAGGGTCTCTCTGTAAGCTCATTATGCCTATCATAAATCACCTCTCTGCGATGTTAAGATTCTTCCACGTAGTATGCAAGGACCTCTTTGTCTCTCTAGCAGCAATTAAGACTTGAATGGAAGGGATAATACTCTGTGTATGAATGACCTGCAGTAACCTAGTCTTTGTCACCTTTTGACAAGCTGTTCTCTTACCAAGGAGACAGGTTGTGGCATGCAGGATGGTGGACAGCAATTTGGGCAGAATTATCTTTAGCTGTTAATAAAGTCTGAGGTGTCCGTTTTTAACTGATTGCCTTTCTAATTGTGTAAACATTAGAGGTGTCAAAAAGCAATAGCTGACACATAAATTTGGTTATTTCTGGCAATTCATCTGTTACAGGTTACAGGAATAGCCTTACTGAGAACCAAATAATCAGATTTACACAGAGATCCACTCATCCCATATGTAGTCAGTCAGCCAAATTTTGCGTCTGTAGTTTAGCAATGGACCCAAATTGTTTCTGCAAAAATGCATCACCAAAGAATCTACTCAAACAACATGCAGAACATCATTAATGTTGCACAGACTTGATGGTGTGACGCACAAGGGCAATCGGAAATGAGCGTGTCACGTGATATCAAAGGCAAGGTATGTCACTTCTCAGTCATTGAGTCTACACCCTCAACCCCTCAGTCTTCCAGACTTTCGAACGTGGATTCCAGTAGTAATCTCTACTCTTCCAGAGAGCGTTCTCATATCAAAGTTGCATTGTCTACAACGCTTCTCCACTCCACGTTTGGGTTCATAGACAATGCTACACTAGTGTAGCAACTACTCTCAAATTTGTGACAACAGTATGACTTACTGTAAGTTACTATAACAAGCACGTTATTTTGGATCTGAGCTGTCCATGCCTACGGTCCTATGTCATCAGGTATAGGCGTCATTTATGCAGGGGACCAAGGAGATATGCTACATCCCTCTGGTTGACCTCCTCCGTGACCCCGATCAACAAATACAATTGCCACCAAAGGCCATTTAAGACAACATCAGGACTTATATTCATTAAAGTAGTTGTAAGGAGTTTTGAACTTGGATCAGATCCCAGGTTTTAGATTCCAGTAGTCATTGTCATAAAAATGGATTCCATATCTGCATTCCTATTCCTAACATGATGCTGTGAAAACACATTATGTTGTCCCAAATAGCCAGCCTGAAAAATTCAGCTTCACCGGAATATTTTCAAATTTTTAAACTTCAAAATAAGCCATACTTTGTCCAAAATCACATCCACAAGTCCGAGTCTCCATACTGAAGAGCTAGATCAGGTTAGGTTTTGTGTATGTATGTTTATGGAAGTGTTTGTTATCTCGCCCCGATCAACTATATCTAATGTAAAAGTGTGTAAATTACATTTGTTTTGTTTAATTGTATGATTTTTTATTGCTGTCATCACAAGTACATGGTCTAACAAAGATATGAAGGTTTGTCTCACAAACTGCCAAGTTTGTCTCATTAATTTAAACAAGCAAATACATGAACAGGAATAGTCACACATTAGTGAATAAATAAACCAATAAAAAGTCCTTTAAATTCTGAGGTGTGCTATGGACAAGCCTTTTCTGCTCAGATGAAAAAAAAACAATTCAGCCAACAATAAAGGAAGCTTTGTAACAGAAAACAAGGTAGCACTTGAAAAAAGCGTTTTGCTCTGGCTAACATGGTCATCCAAATCATTTTTGTTCTGTGTATCCCCCAGCTTAACAGGAATCTGAACTATTTTATGTGTCTCACCTCCAAACTCCCAAGTGTCTTTGGATCAACAGCATGTCTTGCATACTTTCATTGAAGGGATCAGTTTACATGTGCTTTGCAGCAGCTCAAGAGCTGAGGGTCAGTGACTGAAGAAGACCGGGACAACCCCTGGCAACAACTTTATAGCAAATTACAGATGATGCAAAACTATTTTTGATTCATAGAATATCAGACAAATAAACATTATTTAATGGTATATGCTTTTTCCATATCAAGTAGAGGAAAATAAAACTATATAATCACTCATTGTGGATGAAAAAATGATAGAATCATCAACAAAAGTATGGGGCTGCTGGTTTCCTAGTGGTTAGGGGTTCAAACTCCTGGATGGCTAGTGGCACCACTGAGGTACACTTGAGCAAGGTACTGTCCCCACACACTACTCCAGTGATGGCAGCCCACTGCTTCACTTGGTGAATGGGTTAAATACAGAGAAAGAATTTCACATTGTTCACACTGTACTTAAAATATTACAATTATCACTTTATTGCTTCTCTTTGGGCATGAATTCTTTGAGTCAATGAT
>JBBPDE010000001.1:36088349-36106735 GCA_037974605.1 Nannopetersius ansorgii
AGGACGAGAAGTGACACGTTGTTTGATCAGTGCTGTTATGTTTGGGGGTGCAAGTCCGTTTTTGGCCTTAAAAGCAAACATTAAGGATTTGAACTAGTAACCCATAGGGGCCCTTTCATTGATAAATATTATCATAAAGGTGTGTGTGTGGGGGGGTTCTGACCATGTTTCAACATTTGTGGCCCAACTGGTTTGCATGCTCCAATAGTCATGGCAGAAGCAATCTTCTGATACTTGCATATATGGGCATCTTTCTTATTTCAAACTAGATTTTTTATTTCCTTTATATGAGTCTCAAATCACCCTTCAGTCTTGCATGAGCGGAGTCGCTAAGACTCCATAACCTTTACTTTTCCTTGGGTAAATGTTACACTCAAGTATGATTAAATGGCAAGCTTTTGTTTGATTATTTCTCAATCATCCAGAAACGAATTTTAATCAAGATAAATATTGCTTAAACACATTCACCGAGATAAACAAAGTAAGACAACCTCAGTGAGGTCTGAGGAATTTAACTAAGACTGGCTGAAGAAGAGAGAGGTCTGATGCAGAGAGTGCATCTTCCTCTTCTGAAGCTACTCACCATGGAATGTCTGGGACAGGAAAAGATCTCTCAGTGGGCCCATCCACAGCACGAAGCCCCCGTAATCCCACACCACTTAGAACAGGCCTGCTGAGGGCCCGGAATTTGGACCCCATGAACCCGTCCAGAAGCGAGGGGAACAGAAGTGGGGTGGGGAGGGGGCTTTGGGGGAACAGCTATGGCGGACGGTCGTGACCTGCACTAGCACCTCTGTCATCGCTGTCCTCTTGCACGGAAAGGGGAGGGGTGTGAGAACAGAGAGAAGAAAACGAGTGAAAGGAGGGGGTGCATCTTCAGTGGCAGCACAGGGAGGCAGACTGTTCAAGGCCACTCAGCAGGCGGTGGAGGAAAGTTTGACTGCAAGAATCTCAGCAGCGAGGGCAAGGTTTTCGAATGTGTGTGTCCATGTCAAAGTTTGTCAACTTCGCAGGCGTCTAGCCTTCTCAGCTTGACGGCAGCAAAGTTCTTGCGATTTCTTTCGGGGGGGATTTAATATTGAATGAGACCAGCTCAGTTTATTTTGTATCTGATGAAGAAGTTTTTCTTCCTGCCTACAACTTCATCATCTGTAGGAATTACTCAGTAGCTGAGCTATACCACCAGCACCGCAAAGGAAGCATCACCGTGAAGGTGCTGATGGACATTCGAGTTGCGAGCTCAAGTATAAAATCACCTCAGGCTCACGTTTTCTTTTCTTTCTTTTATTTATCTATCTGTAGTATTTATATCCATCTCTCTTACTGACCACAACACAGTTAAGAGTACTTTCTGGAAAGTTTTATTTTGATATTATATTTTACTATATTTTGTATTGATTTTGTGTCTCTGTGTGACTGTGCAGTAACAGCATCAGGAATTGTCTGGTCTGGTGTGAGGTGTTTTTTTTTGTAATCATCAGAAACCAAAGCACACTTTTCAAAACCAGTTTTTCATGCTGATTTCAGATCCGCTTTTACGTTTTTTTTCAGTCACATCAATGTTTTGAATTAGGAGTAATATTAGATTTGCAATAGACTTGCATGCGTTTCTTTTATTAAACCATAGGAACCAATCAAGTAACTGTGTGAAGTCAGACAGGCGACACTGTAGCATAGATATAAGGATCAGTGTCAGTCAGCTACCACTGTTTCTTCAAAAACGCTCAGCATGTGATTATTTTATGCTAATTATACAAACTATCATGCAATATATATCTAGCTTCAACACAAAAACTGTATGTGAGGAAAAAACTAAACACAGATTTGAAATCAGCATGAAAAACACTACAACCCCCACATAAACTAATCTCTGATGATTTTGAATTGTTGACCTGTGTAATAGGAAGTGACAGTAACATGATTAGTAAGGGTAAAAAGACACTGATAACAGTGAAAGACACCAACCTTGTATGATATCTCAGAACAACACTCATTAAAAAGCCCATTTCTAACATGTTTTATTTTTTCCTTCCACTCACAGCACTTGTGTAAGAGTCTCAGAAATAGTCACACTTCATTCCTACATGGTTGTTTAATTATACATGCTGCTTTAGTTACTGTGTCTGGTACATTTAAATGACCTCTGTTCTGACTGGCCACTCTATATTCCACCTCTTCTAAAAATCTTTCACACTACTTAGAACCTCTGTGATACTGCCATGTTGTGAATGGGTGGACTTGTGCAAATAATGCAAAAATAGTTTCTATGTATTGATTGAGAATGTTAGGTTTTAAAACCTTTAACAGTGTTTAAATACTGCATTAATCTAGTCAGTTTTGAAAAGGGAAGGAAATGAAGCTGTAAACGACAGGCCATTCAAAAAATAGAATTCTTGAATTACGTCTGATGTGAAATCACTGTCAAAAGTATGTGGTAATTTCCATTTTATGCTCAGATAAAATATTTTTTAATCTACAAATTCACTCTCACACATATTTTGATCACTGTTAACCACAGTGATATGGAGTGAGGTACACAAATAATAAAAATAACTCACATCTGGTTGTAAATATTAAGCTTTTGTGTTTACACACCAAAGAAAATGCACTTTTTGCATTTTTTTGGCACCAAAAGTAAGATTTACATCAGCATTTTTTTACAATCAGCTACGAATGATGACACGAATGCTGCCTTAGACAATGAGAAAAAGTAAACTATCACATACATAATGGCTGGGAAACTGAACTAAACACTGGAATTCAGGCGGACTCTTCACACTGTCTGATATCTTCTAAATTTTCATTGTAGATAGTAGATATCGACGGCAAAGTGTTCAATATTCTTTTTATTTATTTATTTATTTATTTTGTTTTTCACTGGAGAGAAGCCCCTTGTAATCCCACTCGTTGTCGCTCAAACCCACACACAGTGCTCATATCAGTTGCCTAATCTATTAATTGATTAGCCTTCCAGCAGAAAGCCTGCAGTCACAGAGTGAAATGAACTCCACCGTCTGCCTGCTGCTCTACATAATGATGAGGTAATCGGCCTAATCGGATCTCTCCGCCGCTTCATTCCTGGGCTCAGCCGATCACTGCTGAAAGGTAATATTGCCTGTCATTTTCAAATGTCTGAACCATTAGTCCCCCACTCCAGCCCCCCCCCACCCCCTTTGCCTGGTGTAACAAGCTCCCTGTGGCTGGAGTCATGTACAGTATTTCAGCCACTGCTGTAATTCACAGAGCATTACGTGAGCCTGAGTCAATACTGAGCCTGGCCTGTGGGGTCATTAAAGGATGAAAGGATGTATGTGGTGAGTCGGCCCAGTTCACCCAGCTCCGGCACCATGTCATGCACACTTCTTATTAATGAGGCTTACTCATATAATCCAGGGACAAAGGCTCTTACTGATTCAGTCATACTAACCTATATGTTCTGCCTCTCTACTGCACTGCAGTGAATCTCATTTGGCTTGTCAATAAACAGATAACACTTGTTATTTGTATTGTCTGTTGGGTGATAGAGTGTACCAATCGAATTGTCTAATATGTGAAAGACTTGTAAACTCCTTCCTTTGTGACCTTCCTTATAAGTGTACTTTCTGTGGGTGGTTGTTACGGTTCGGTCAGTGGCCAGTAGGGGCCACTGCTTTTCTGTTGTTGTTTGGGGACTTTTATTTTGACTGTGTCTGTTTTGTATCACGTGTCTCGTTTTCCACCTGCCTTGTGTTTTGCTTCTTTGATTATGTTCAGTATTTAAGTTTTGTGTGTCACACTTTATCTGTCCATCGCCTCACATCAACTCGTTTTCACCTGGTTTATGCCTGTTTCCATTTCGTCCTGTTCATGTTCCTGTGAGCCCCTGTGCCAGGATTTTGTTGTAGTTTTATTATTGTTTAAATAAAAGTAAACCACAGCATGGAGCCCTGGTTTCCAGCCTGTTCCTTGCCCCGAGGTAAATCACGGACGCGGAGTCCCCCCATCGTCTGTGACAGTGGTGCTCTGTGTGGGTTGGAGAGCTGAAGAGATTGTGAGTGGCTGACATACTTATAAATAATCCAAATCCAAATAATAATAATTAAAAATCTAGCTACGCTGCATGATCTTAGAAGCTTGGTGTTTACTAGTTTACTGAATTCATGTCAGATAGATGATAGCTAGGTATTATCACCTTTGCTGCCAGCTTGGTTAAAACAGATGCTGCTGGTTTTACCTGTTTGTAAAGATAAAAGAATAAGTTAAGTTACAATTTACAATGACATACTGTTCTCTTAAAACAGGTGTGTTTTCTGGTGTAACAATTTACTGTACAACTTATTTTAAGTACCTGCAAACACTAATGATCCCAGAATTCTCAGAAAAAAAAGCTTAAGTTTTAAATTTTGCAACATTAGCATTAAACCATGACACACAAAATGCATTATATACATCAAGTAGGTGCTTTTATTTCAGTGCTACCAAATTAGAGCCAAACTAAAGTAAATACCTAGTACTTGTACTGTAATACTGTGTAGGTAAATTATCATGCAGCTCTGGAAGAAATAAGAGACCACTACAATTGATTTTTAAATCAGCATCTCTGGATAACCATTGGTGTCTGTTAAATTCCTACCCAAGCACCTCAATCTGGAGGTACTGATAAGTTGATCAACTGAAACAAATCTTATTTAATGAGGTAAAGTATAAAACACTGCTGTAATCAACACTCTCCTGTGACCAGTTGGATTTAGGTTTTGTTTAGGAATGAACACAAGATTTTTTTTTTAATTATTTGAGTTCTGTAAACATAATTTCTCTTATTATGATGTTTTGTCACTTGCTTTAAAATTATGCTTTAAAGAACAATATACAGGCAAAGCATTCAATGCTTGCACCTATAGAAGAAAAACAGTGGTCTCTTATTGTATAAACTGGGTTCACACATGATTTTCTGTGGCTTTAGCATGAATGAGAAGTTAATACCCATTATTAAAATAATATTTTGAAACCTTTTAAATGTTTGTCATTATTGCCTTCTTTCCCTTTTCCACCTTAATGCAATCTTTAAAGTAAAGGGGACAGAGATAGCGGAGGTACTGCTCTGCCATTTGGCATGGCTCACTCCGACTTGGAGAATCAGAGAGACAGCAGACGTGCGTTTCCTGGCACAGTTACATCAGAGCTGGCATGCGCTCGGCAGACGGAGAGGAGACATGAGTCAGCACTATCTATCCCCCAGCATGCATCTCACATATCTGCAGATCAAGCCTCTATTACCCGCTGGCAGATACAGGGTGGCTAAAACACCTTCTAGTACATTTCTATCATTTCACTCAATGTAATTTATTTTTCTGATATGAATTTTATCTAATGGGCAGGCATGAAAGAAGGGCATAAAAGAACTGCAAGGGCCTGTAAGAGGATACACGCGGTATGGATTGTATCATGGTACTGAATAATGTAGAGTAATGGAACAATCAGCTTTGAGTAAAGATCTAATATCCTTCAATTTATTTATCCTTTTTTTTAAACTTCGCTTTACCTTCCACATCATTTTTAGGTCAACAGTGTCATATCTATTTATGCAAAAAACACTTCTAACCGTTTTGTATAGGAGATGCTTTTTCAGTGGTTTTATCATTTTGAGACAATTTACAATGACTTTCAGTTGTACATTGAATACATCAATGTTACTGGACAATTTACATACCAGTGAAATATTGACAATAAAATGAAAGGTTCATTATTATTATTAAATTTAGATGCCAAGGAATTTATGGAAATTGCACTCCTTTGCATTCACTCATTCGCTCATGTTTAACAGACTGAGGATTTCCCACAAGGGGGCACTGTTGATATTAATATTGCTTTAGGTGTTTCCTATCAATACATTTCTGTGTTGCTGAATTTTATTTTGGCCAAAACTAAATAGATACTCATTTATTTAAAACAATTATAATAAATTGGGCCGCTGAATTACTACTATTGGAAGGATTACTTATGATGCAGTTTTACACTCTCAAGGTCTAGAGAATAAAATGTGGGCATTTGGATAAAAGCACATTAATGTCACAGGCATATCCCCGCACAGAGACGCTAGTCTTCAGCAGCCGTTTTCTTCCTGATAGAGCCCAATTCTTCTCCACAATCCTGCATAATGATGCCATTGATGCTGAGTTGACAAGCAGCACGCAAGGAATGAATCCTGTGCTTTTAAATGGGAAGCAAGTCTCCCACATGCTAGAGTTATCACCGTCGCATCACAGCTATGAATCCAGTCATTTTAGCCCAGGCCTTTTGGACAGAGGCTGCCTTTCTGGCCAAGCCGCTGTGGAGAGGCACAAAGAGAGAGAGGCTCTGACTACGCGCTGTTTATAAACGTCCAGAATAGGCCTCTGTTGCAGCGGGCCGCAGACAGGCCGTAAAGAAAAAGGGTGTTAAAAAAAGAATGCGAGGAGTGAAGGGTTTCCTTTGCTTAATTAGAACCAGCTGAAAGTGAAACAGAGAGCAAGCGAGCACAAGAGAGAGAGAGAGAGAGAGAGCAGAGAACAAGTGTTTTCTCACTGAAGCCCTAGAACTAGGCCATAACTTTACATTCCGCTTGGGGCATAGCAGAGAAATGGCATAATTTCCACGAGGAACACAGGCTCTCCTTTCTTCTGCACTGTTTTTGAAGCTGATTTAGATGTTTCAGGGGAGGAGAGTTGAATGGAGATTTCGTTTCTCTTTCATGGGCTTGTTAAAAACACCCAAAACAAAGTCCCACTAAATGAGTTGTAATGCTTTAATGCGTACAGTTTTACACCACTAATATTTCAACTTCAGAAAACAATGTTGAAATAATTACTTCTCATTATAACGGAGAGGAACGCGACTGTTACGGATCCTTTCTTTAATAGCAATCCTCTAATTAACATATTTTCATTACCTCTGCAGATGAATAATTTAAAGCCTTGCGATAGCCATGAATTATTGGTTTTCCATACAGTGATGGATTCAAGGGGACACAGAGTTCAATTTGGGCTTCAATCTACTTCGATGACATGAGTAATTAGCAAAGTTCTTTATAGCGACTGCTTTGCCTTCATGGTCTGGCCGTACTTAACGAGACCGGCTCGATTTTCCATAGGCGTTCACGGAGCTCAGAGACGATCCTGTTAATAAGAACATCTTCGGTAATATTTCCATTAGTACAGTATGTATGAGCATATGGCGTGGCAACAGAACACGTTCCAGTCGTGTTGGATGAGACGGATGTTTGTGTCCTCAAGTGGGCTGAAGTTGTGCGGTAATGATGAAGTGAGTCACATTTTCCAATCCTGACTAACAGAAGAGTTTTTTTTTCGTTTTTTTCAATTAACCCAGCATAGCTGATGAAGGCACTGATGGAAGAGGTATATGAGGAAAAGATGGAGCACATCAGTTTCTCCTTTGAAGAATGGAGAACCTCCCCCTGACCGTGCCAGATTATACATCACTTCTTTGGATTTTAGCACTTTTTGAAGGCAGGGAAACCAAATAGCCTAATCTCCACAGTAAGTCAGCGATACCCATCCATCAGGGCAGACAACGCGCTATGGCATAACAAGGATTGTAAAAGTGCTTTTCATAGTGGAGCATGGCGCCTTGGCCCGGGACCATATTTCCTTCTTCCTCTGAAAGAAATATTCGCCAAATATCTCAATTATGCCAAACTACCACAGCTGCCAGAATGACACAGGGCTGCTGACGGCAAGACAAACTGCAGGAGTGACCCAAAGAGGGGCACTCACACACGCACACACACACACACACACACACACACACACACACACATACATACATACATACCTATGGCAGGAGACCCTTTCCACACCTGCACTCTTTCTCTTGCTGCCTTCAGAAGCAGTCAGGCCTGCCCCGTCACTGTACGGCAGCTAACACCGCTAACATGATTTATGCTTTCTGTCTCCCACCTCCAACCCCCCCCCCACACTTGTTCAAAGTAATGAAATTTCTCATTTGAGGCAGCCTGACAGATAGATTGGAAATCAAGCACACCAGATAAGTAATGCCGTTTTGATGCGGGCCTGAGCCTGATTGATTTGAAAAACTCCGCCAAACCACAAAACCCCATGAGGTATTGAAGAAGTGAATGGGGGAACACCACCAATAATTCAGAACAGCCCATTGCTCAGGTTGTTGTTGGACTTTATGAGGCATGTGTGCTTGTATGTGTGTATGCTAACATCGAAAGTATGTTTGTAAAGGCATATTGCACATAGGAGGGGCGGTGAAGCTGCTGGGGTTCGGGTATGTGACCCCCTTTTTTTAAGGGTGGGGGGATTTGACAAAGGCTTGTCCGGTGCCTTCATCAAGAATTGCTATTAAACATATTATTATTGTAATTGTAAAAAAATATGGATCAAACCGGTACATGGATTAAAAAAATATGGATTAACTCATCATTCCTAATCCCTAATGTTTCAATTCCTCTTGCTTTAGCAGATTGCTCCCAAGCTCTGTGTATTTCTTGCTTATCTGTTTAAATCTGCCACTACCTCAGTTTACCTCAGCTGGCATGCTTAAAAGTTACTTTTTGGTGGACGTCCCACATAAGTGTTCTCTAACGTATCATATTCAGTACTATAACCACTTACTTTGTTAAGTAGTGGAAGGAAATGAGCTAATCCAGGCCACTGTGTATTACCACTTAACCTATGATTGAGGCCATTAGCTTGTTTAATCACATTTTTCACTGCCAGCTGCTATGACAGTCAAGAAGAACCAGTCAGAGTTCTTGTGAAAGCAAATCAGTGTTAAAGGTCTAAAGTATAAAAACACATTCATATTTTGTACTTGATAAAAATGTCATTGATTTCACAAAGTTGATCATGAGTCAAACTGACATGATGATGTATGTTTTTAAAATTCTGTATTTTTATTTTTTTTTAACCATTAAAACATAGGGTGCCCTGGTCCAAGGTCCTGGTCCAAGGTCCTGGTCCAAGGCATGACAAGAAAGAAGAAAGCTGAACCCTGATTAAAAATAAAGATGTCAAATGTGATTCTTTGAAGAACCACCATAAAATGAATATCTTTCTCTCAGCAACTTGGCACTTCAAAGGAATTTTTCATCTTTATCTGTCTTTCCCTGTGACGGCTAAGGATGGCCATCAAATATGGGGTGAGTTGTTGTTAGAAAACACAATAGTTATGGTGCTCTTCGACACAATTGCCATCCTATATCTGAAATATTCCAGTTTTTAGTTTGTTATAAAATGTTTTACACATTTATACATCACCAAGATGTGTGTTCAATTAGGAGCTCAGAAAAGGACAAAGTATTTGAAGATTCGAGGAGTGACTGTCAGCTTGTTTCATCTCCCTGTCCTTTACTTCTACTTAGAATTACAGTGCAAAGTAGAATTATAAAGCCTACTTTCCCTGATGATCTATTGACTATGGGACTGATCGTTGTAATTTTTCCATGCTCAACATATGGTCAGTGCTCAACATATGATCAAAACATGCTCAGCACTGATAAAAAAGCCTCTAATGTTTTTCTAGGAGTCTGTTGGGGTCTAAAGGGTTAACACACACTTCGCCTACTATAAGTACAGTTTTCATTCACTGAAAAAGTGTATTAAAAATGAGTATTCCTTTAAAGAGCCTACCATCGAACATATCCTTGGAGAACTGTCCTCATCTGTATTATTACTTTAAAGACTTTACTTTATTACTTTAAAGAATCTTCAGATATCCTAATTGTTGACAGTGAATGACATCAGGAAATACAATAAAAGTTTTTCATAATCTGAACCAGGCAGCTCTTTTGGAGCTCACATAGAAAACTCCAGTGTTTGATTAAACTGGTACCCGGGGTCACTCTGTTGCATGGGAAGTATTATCCACTGTCCAAGAGCACACGAAAAAAAAAAACACGTTTCCCTCTTGTTGGATTACTGGATTTGTCTCCACCACTAGTTAAGCATTAATTCAGCAGGCAAAAAGGGCTTTCTCGGGGAGTACATCTCATTTGTGTTACCGAGCAGACAGCAGTCATGCAACATTGTTCTTTGCAGATGAGCTGCTATGGATGGTAATACAATCTGTCAACGGCTGCTGACAGGAGGCAGAATTTTAAAACAGCCTGAACTCTTGAATGATTGATTATGCCAATACATTTTGTGGAGGTCATATCGATTGGTTTGGGAAAGTAAAACTCCCATGCCTTTAGTCAGTTCACACATTTTCCCTGAGTGACAGACATGCACTACTCACATACACACACACCAGTTCAACTACTAAATAAAACACACACACACACACACACACACACACACACACACACTCTCTCTCTCCCACACACACACTTATGTAATAAATGATGCCTTGTCTGTTCTAAAAAATGAAGGTGCGAGTGTCATTAAAACTGCATTAAAACCTCATAAATACTGAATTTCTGCTATGAAATCACAAGGTCATGAAAAGCTCGTCAGTGTCCTTCGGTTTGGATGTAAATAAAGAACAAGGAATCGTCGTGAAAGTTAATTTGACCTCATTCATTTGTTTTCTTTCCTATTTCAGGATGAAACTTGTATGTGCGGCACAGCTCAAAGGGGAATTTTCCACCAGTTTTTCAATATTTTTGCAGAATTCAGCAGTTCAGCAATAGACTATTTAAATGTAAGGTTTGTCTTAACACCACTGTGAACAAATCTGGCTTAGAAAGCATCTCATTAAACCACTCTGACTCTTATTTTGGCAGGGTTTATATCTTATTTTAAACTCAGTTAAATGCATTACCCTCAAAGAAAATGTAATGGTATTCAAATTTAAATTCCCAGATTGACAACATATGCAACTCGGAATGTTGTGGGACAAAAGTACTGGGACACTGCGGCGTTTTCGGAGAATAAAACCTGATGTACTTGGGTTAAAAATACAAAAGAGTGCTTGTTGGAAAGGTCTCCTGGAGATCTACTGAGCTGTGGAGTCTGAAGTGTCTGAGTCCTTTCTCCACCAAGATATGCAAATCGGAAGGTAATGGGACAAAAGTATTGGGACACTGTGGCGAGGTGAACAGGTCCCCTTGTGTGAAAACATCCAGAAAAAACATATTTATTGCCAAAAAAAAGGCAGAGGACATTTGCAGTGTTCATGTTTTTGAGGGGATTTCTACATAAAACTATGAGTTTGCAAATCCGTGACTCCTGATCCGCATAAAACTGGGGGATTACTGTACGCTGATTTAAAAGCACACAATTTGGACAAACCTATTGGGACACATTGAGACTATTGGAAATTATTGAATTCAGATGGCCCATTACTTCCAGTGAAGGCCAGTCTTAATGCTTCAGCATATCAAGACAGTTTGGAGAACACCATGCTTCCTTATTTGTAGACTCAGTTTGAGGAAGAAACTTATCTATCCCAGCATGACTGTGTCCCAGTGCCCAAAGTAAGCTCCATAAATACATGGTTGGATGAGTTTGGTGTGGAAGGCCAACATAGAGACCTCCATCCAACACCTTTGGGATGAACTGAAACAGAGATTGTGAACCAGGCCTTCTAGTCCAACATAAGTGTCTGACCTCATAAATGCTCTCCAGAATGAATGAGCCCAAATTCACACAGAATCAACAAAATCTTGTGAAAAGCCTTCCATGATGAGTGGAAGCTGTTCTAGTTGCAAAGGGGGACCAACTCCATATTAAAGTCTATGTCTTTGAATACAGTGTCCATTAAAGTCCCTGTTGGAGTAACGATCAGATGTCCCAATACTTTTAGTCCATGTAGTTTATCACTACATAAAAAAATTATAAAGGAAACAAATTCAGCAAAGAATGTGGAATAATATAAATTTGCAACATTTGTTCTGCATCATCATGTTCAGAGCCCACAGACTGAGCACATATAGAAGCCTGGACTGTTGGTGTCATCCAAAGCCTGCGGGACACTATCGACCGAGCCTGGCTGTTGAAAGCCTGGAGAATGGAATCAGCTAAACATGTATTATAACCAATCAATATGGACTGAGGAACACGGAGACAGGAGTAAACACACTCCTCATCCCGCAGTCCGCACAGAGCTTCAGAATTTAGAGCTACTCTTAACAGAACAACTGCTGTTGGCATTTTATGCAAAGCAGTGCAGCCTGGTGTTCTTGCAACTACAGATTATGGCAAATAAACCTGAATGTATATGCATACATTATATCAGCATTGCATTATAGAGTCATCACAAATATCTGTCCACCCATGTGCAATATGCTACTTATGTCAGTATTACTATTTTATTACTTACTATAACAACTGATTCTCTGCTAAATAACTTACTCCAAACTGTCAAATCAATGGCATTACTATGTCAACTGATTTCAACTGTGTAACGTACATGTAGTATTTATACCCATTTCTGTATATAGCATAGTGTATTTTCATACTGAGCTTTTTTCTCTTTTCTACAGATTTTTCCTTTAGCTTTTCTTTAGATTTTATATTATTCTGCTCACTGCGCCATTGCAGACATTACAATTGGCAATTTCCTCAGAGATCAATAAAGTTTTCTAAATCTGATTCACTGAACCAAATGAGCTAATTGTATTTCAAAAGGCAAAAATCTTTACCAGGTGACATGAGAGATACAGAAGAGTAGATTGTCGTTAAAAAGTGGACAGAATCTAAGGAGTACCAATGATTATTTTCTTTCTTTTTGAATTGTTCTTGGTTAATACTTGGCTAAAATAACTAAAACGAAATAAGGCACACAGCATATGCTCTTATTGGCCACTTTATTAGAAACACCTACCTCGTACCCTCCGTTCAGATGACTGGTTAGTCTGAAACCCATCTGTTGTCATGTACAATTTTTGTTTGCCAACTTACAGCCCTTCCTGTTCTCAGTACATAACAGTTCTCAGCTGGATATTTTTTGGGTGATGGACAACTGCCAAGCTAGAAGTGACAGTGACATGTAAAAAAGTGCTTGTACAGCCTGACAGCCCACTACTATGCCAGTATTATTGCTTGTGCTGACAAGGGCCTAAAATATATGTGGGCATCATGGTCCAGTGGTCAACTGAAGATCAACAGTGCAGAGAACATACAGCAACAGATGGGCTACAGTGTGCAACCATGCATCAAGTGGACCAAAAAATTGAGTGTAGCTCATAGAGTGGACTGTGTAAATGCAAAGTAGGTGTTTCTAATTAATAAAGTGGTTGGTTCATGTAAATTAGGCCAGCATTTTTAAATCGGGTACAAATATTAATATAAAAAGAATTATGGAACAGCTTTACAAGAAGACTACCCTTATAAACATGTTGAAATTAACGAATTAATGCTCATAAACTCAGTCATAATTAAGCAGTAATAGCGCATGGATAAAGTGAGCTGCTGGTTTATGATGATGGAGAGGACAAAGTAAAGTAACCACCAAGAACTGAGGTTTAGAAGTATAGATGAACGTAACTACTTATGAATTATTTTTAAGCTTCTTGTAACCTAAAAAATGTAATAATAAACAGTTACTAAATTCTTTAAACATGGTATCCTATTGATATAAGGTTTTGATATAACAGTAATTATTTCTTGCAGGATTTTAACATTGATATAAATGGAGAGATTATACAGGGGGTCCTCGGGTTACAACAGCCTCGACATACAACGTTTCGGGTTTACAGTGCCAACTCCTATAAAAAATAAAAAAAATTAAGACATGAGTGTTTCATCGTACGCTGTTAGCATCATACTTACGGACTACATGGATTCGTTTGGTTGTATACGGGGGAGGAAAATGTAGAATATGCAGAATATGCCATAACGCAACATAAGAGTTAAGGGAGTTGGCATCCCCCAGTATGCTTACCTACTGTTAAAAGTACAAGTACAGGATATTTATGTCCTTCTCCTTTTTCTATGGCTTAGTTGTGTTTGTGTGTTCTAGATTATGATTTTACAACTGTGTTAGGATAGATAAGTGACTAGAGTGTGTTCCGACCTACACCTACATGGTTTAAATAAAATGACAGTGTTTAGGGCCATAATTACAGACAGGCCTGTCTTAAATCTGCAGACTTGAAATTCAGTCTTGTTCTCCAAGGTAAAAGTCTGTATCTGTACTACACCGTACTTATCATCTCCTCGGTGCCAGAGTTCAATGCCTTTGCTGTCCCTACACTATGTTCCAATGATCCCTAACAACTGCATAATCTGAGATAGCTATGGATTTTGCTTTGGGAGGCCCAGTAGCGCTGGTTCCAAACTAATGGATACCTTATGGAGGTGTAATGCAATCATTTAGGAGCGTGAGAAGTGGGGATCGGAGAGGTTGGGGAGTGGGAAGAGAGTGAGGGGGTGTTGATTTAATCTCCTCCGCTCCACTCTGCACCCACCTTTCAGCACACCATCTGCTGGAGACAAGGAAACAGGCAGATTCATCACAATTAGATTCTCCCAGCCTACTTACTGCATATCAGTAGTCAGCAATGAGGATACCCAACACCTGACATTAGCTAGATTAGCGGTGCCCTGTGCTGGTCCTCCAGAGGCCAGCAGGCACATATTTATGGCATTTAAGGCGTTCAGAGCATGTGGAAATCAGCTGCCAGTAATTTGCTTCTTCTCTTACAAACACCTGCAAAATAATTTGTTAACGATTTCTTTAATTGTTTTATTCACTTCTTTTGCATATGTAATGTATTCCATGCATGCAAATGAAGCAGCGCTCTTCCTCACCAAACAAAGCGTAAATGGATTACTTGCACAATTTTATTATTATTTTTTCCCACCTAATGAACTGCTTTACCAACATTATGCTACCAAAGGAATAAAGGGAAGATATAGAAGGAATATTTATTCAGTGTAATATTTATGTGAACTAACACAGGTTGTGCAAACTTTTAGAAGTCACAGTTATTGCCTGCAATAACAAGAGCTCAGTGGAATTCGGTAGGAATAGAATTCGCTGGAGCGAGTTGCAAAACTTTCAGTCACTGCCATAATTGTTCAATGCCTTTCCAGCCGCTGTTTGCTATTTGCAGCTGACTATGAAGCTGACTATGCAAATGGAACAACATCCTTGAACAAGAAGTCCAAGAAACAAACGATGCCCCTGCATGAACCTGGGCTTTATTGTAAAAAAGAATTCATTGCTTTAATATTAAAAGTAAGTAACTGACATGGACATATAACAACAAATTAGTATCTAGCTTTTTCCAGCTTTAGAGTGACCTGATGGGTGTTTCACAAAATGGGATGCCTTGTTCAGGTAAATAAAGATTTTTTATTGTATTTTTTTCTCATGTAATCTCATAAATTAAGACATATGCTACTGTACATGTTTAAAACACATACATGCACACATATTTCATTTGCGTCCATTCAGTTTATGTATAATGTTCATTTCATAATACAAAATATGAGTTATATAAACTGATGAGTGTGACGGCTGCTTTGCCCCACTGTCCTTTTTTGCACATAAGTTTTGATTGTCTCTAATGACCCACCCAGAGTGAGTTATTTTCTCTCATTGTTGCAGTTCTAAGATGTGACTGTGCCATTATGCGCTCTGGGGAATCAGCTGACTCCAAGTAAACATGGATTCTGTGGAATTCTTTAATTGCACACTTAATAAAGTGTTGACACTTCATTTTTCAGTTATTTTATTGACTGGAATTAAAATGTGTTTTTAAATAGTTTTACTTATAAACACAACATGTGAAAGCTGCCATCCATGATCGTTTATTTATATATTGCTTACTTTTTTAACTGACATGATTCAATCAGGCTTGTGCTATATATATATATTGTGGTGAACAGTGGAGGAAGGTGACAGGCAGTCAGATTCTTGCATTTTTCTTAGCTTTATTTTCTCCAGCACACAGCCACAAACACAGCACTTCGGCTCTCTAAACCACTCCAACTCCAACTGAGGAGCAAAACCCCGTAGCCCCTCCCTAAACCCAAGAAAAACCCGCCAATATGTAACCCCCCTGTGAACCCCAATTCAAAGGTGTTATAGTAGCGCATCAGACTAAACAACCAACTGAAATTTGTAAAATCATTTAACATGTATGTCCTTTTACCCTCTTGTACTCCGGCAGATCATAAATGAGAGACTGAGCCTCTCTCATACCCCTACAAGTGTGTAATAGGCTTCACTGGTGCTATAGCTATTACTGGGCATGATCAGTGAGCTACTTTGAGTCAGGCTCTAGGCCCGGGTTGTGCATTTCACTCTGCCTTTGACATTGAGACGAGCGTTAGGTCCCACATCAGCTACAATTTCTATCATACCACCCTGACTCCAGTCCTCCAGGCCACAAAGGGATGGTAATGGTGACTTCAATGCATGTCTGAGTGCATATGCTACACTGAGCAATGCTTTTCAATTACCAGCCGTCCCACAGCTGAGGAGAGACGAACAAATACACACTGCAAGTTTCTGAGACAAAATGCTTAGGTCAGACAAATTGCAAAATAAAATATACCTTTTGTCATTTCATTTGACAGTTGTCCTTTCAAGCTATTGCACAGAGGTCGCAGAAGTGAAGATGTACTCATGTGCAGATGTGTGGATGTATAACAGAGTTTGAGGGTGGAAGTGCTTCTGGACTGCGCATCTGGACTGGCCAAAAATCAGATTAAAAATATTTTCCTCTTACAAAAAAAACATCAGCTAAGTCCAAGGTTTGCTTATTCTGTTTTGCACTGTATCTATGCAGCTCTTGCTGCTAAATGTAACGATTAAGCCAGGCCAATCAGCATTGTGAGAACATTATTCAAAGTTATTCAAGGCTATTTGAAGTAAATATGATTTCTGACTTTCTATGATCAGCAAGGTTACTCGATTTAAAAGGTCCCCAAATTCTGAGACCGTCTGATACAAAAGATTTACCTTAAAGTAATAGGGTTAGTTGCAGAGCTAATAGTAGAACCTTTGCAGCTGAAGTCAACCATGATTGAAAGCCATTAAAAACTGTGCCCACACTGTCCTGAACATAACGCATGTTATTAATATGTATCAAAGAGGAATAAATTAATACTTCATCTATGTTAAATCAGTGCAATACAAATGATGCACTTAGCTTTTTGTTCTATCCATCATGATGAAAACACAAATTAATTGACAAAAACATGACAGACAATTTTGCAATCCACCATCAAGTCCATTAAATTATGTGATTTCCCATATACAAATACTCTCAAGGACTACTTTCAAATTCAGTTTTTACTGCAAAATCGGGGAAAGATTTTAACTGAGTTGATTTCTTTGTAGAAATTTCCATTTACATAGTCTTGGGGACAAATAACTGATCACTGAAACCAGTGGTCATTGATCAGTAGTGAATAGCCTATAAAAAACAGATTTTATTTTGTTTTACTCTCAAATTGTGAAACTGTTTGCTTTCTAGTTTTGAAAATGTTCTTAAAAACCTCACATGTGATAATTTAGGATGTTTGATCTATGTTAATTAAAGGGTTACATGCTTCCATTACTTATTAGGTGCAATAGCCTACATTAGCTTACATTGTATATTATTCATATTATCTTGTGTGCTATTGAAGTAGAAAGCATCTACAAAAACAGTGGGAAATGTGGGAAATTTTTCTTTGGTTGACCTATCACTATTAAGGTTGTTTTATACTTCTTGAAGTTCAAGGTCTTGAACACTTCGAAGCCAGGTCTTCTGTTAACACTTAAAAATGGATATGATCATCTACATCCACTTGTGTCTTCTGAAAGGCAGGTAGCCTGATGTTCAGCACAGTTTCCTTCACTGAGCACAGAGACCAAGGCATATGGTGCTAATTACCTCCCAAAGGGTCCTGCTACATTTAAGAGCTGTAACGGTGCAAGCAAATGCAAGCAAAAAGGTGTGAACCAGCACCTGGGCTGTTAACTAGCCCATACTGGTTTTGTTTAACACAAATGCAGCCAGTAATGATGGCATACATGACCGACTGTGAATCCCTATAGTATGGAAATATAACCATCCCTCATTAGATAAAGCTCTAGCATTACTGCTTTATGGGATCACTGGGAATACCTGGCTAAGGCTATTTATGGCATGATTTCAAGCACATAGAGCATTAGCCCTTCTGGCCAGGTTGTTCCCACAGCACAGCCCCTTAAATCAAAGTCATTTATCATGTTTTTTTGGGGGGGAGAAGAACAAGTTGGGGAGTTGAGTGGGGGTTGGTGATAGCCCAGTGTCTTCCAGTGAGGCTAGATGCATTAATTAGGTGCATGTAGGGAAGTGAGCCTACAGTCATGGTCTGTAATAGATTCCTCCTGGAATTGATGAGCTTGTTTGTGTGTGTGTGTGTGTGTGTGTGTGTGTGTGTGTGTGCGTGTGTGCGTGTGTGTGTGTGTGTGTGTGTGTGTGTGTGTGTGTGTGTGTGTGTGTGTGTGTGTGTGTG
>JBBPDE010000001.1:36113966-36129760 GCA_037974605.1 Nannopetersius ansorgii
AGCTTTTACATACTAGTCAGAACAAAGCGTGAATATTAGAACTTAAATAAAATTAAATAAAGAAAATAAAATTGATCAACAATTTAAAAGATTTCTTTCAGTGAAAGGACTCTACTAAATACCAAATAAAAACCAACTTAGAGTACTCATTTGAACTAAGTTAATATTAAATTTAACATATAATCACATACCTATATTTGAATGGCAGATCAAAACAACAGTACATTTTCAACTTTATGTTAAATGCCACATCACAGTTTTTACGTACTCTTCAGAATAAAGCATATGGATAGATATTAGAAAATAAAAATGGGACACAATGAAAACAAAACAGCTCCTTCCCATTAAAAGTTCAAACATTTCCATTAAAAGTTCAAATTTTCCATTAAAATGCTCAAATTCCATAATTATAATATTCATTCAAATGTATACATTTTAATACATGATATTTTGATGCATTTTGATACATAATACATTAATACATTTTAATTAATTTAACTTGAATTAAACATGAAACTGAATACTTACAGTTGAATAGTACATCAAAACAGTAAAAATTCCTATTAAAATGTCCCACATTAAAAGAAACAACTTAGTGTGCTTGTGCTCAAATTCCTTTATTATTATATTCAGTTAAGGTATACATTTTAATGCCAGTGCAGTGTAGTGTGTTTCCTCCTCCTGCTTGTTGATCATTGAGCTGCAGGTCAGCTGAGGTGCGTCCATGCTTGCCGATGTCAGCGGTTTCACAATCCTCTCATTTTTCTCTTGCTGCCACTGCCATGACTGTGTAGATTTGATGGCTGACCATGAGCTTCCTCCATCGCTCTTTACTGATCGGGAGCTGATGAAAAGTCCCATTTCGTGCGTTGACAGAATGCGGTTGGAGACACTGGAAGTGATTTGTGGGCCAAATAGTCTGCGGCTGTTTGGGATGATGTAATTTGTAATAGTGAGTGAGGAGCACACTGGATGCAACTCATGCTGCTTGTACACAGTCGAACTAAAGACTTCAATCAGGCTTACATCAGTGCTCATTTATCATGTTTCCACAAGCCCGACATGGTGGAGGTATCTGTTCAAAGGCCTTGGGTAGTCTTTGTTGTATCTAACTTTGCGCTTTGATCAGTTCTTGATTGATATTGGAATTTCCTTCGGAAAGCTTTCCCGGTTCACCCTGTCTGATTTTCCCTGAAAAAGATCCATAGATGGATAAAAAAAAAGCTGGCAATTGATAACTTTGGCCCAAGTGTGTAGAAGCACACAATGCAAATTGTTTGATTGTTAGTCATGAGTTTCTCAATACTTATAGACCATATGATAATGGCTCGTCTTTTCAAACTTTTTTTTTTTTTTACCGTAAACCTGGAAAAAAGATAAAGCATGGAAACTGTTAACATCTGGAACAGGTCTTATGGCTTTCTTGGTAAAGAAATTCAGCTTGGACTGTTATTAGCTGTCTCTTGTTCGGATTGCCGATGACATGCGCTCCAAAGTAATTTCATTAGCATGCACCCAGCATGAACAGAGTAATGAGAAATCCGCAGAGTCTCCAAGATTGGAGCTAAGATGTTCTGATCTAAATGGGGCTGAATGTGGTTTTGCTTTACTGTCATATCGAAGTACTGATGTCATCACACATTCAAACAATCCTATTAGAATCCTGTCTTTCGTCTGCTGAGCTATAATCGCGGTTGAATTGGATGCATTTGAAACTGAGAGTGCATTATGAAGCATTGATGTGGACTGTATCAGCAATAAAGATAGGGATCACCGGTTCAGACGGTGCTCTGTCCAGTCCCCAGATGATAATTGTGCAAAGTGCGTGCCATATCTGCGTGAGACTGCTGGTCCATAATTGAGCATGTGTTGATATGATGTGTAAATTGTATATATGAAATTATCAGTAATTGCTTCTGCATGCGTGGATATGCTAATTCCCTCAATAATGAGTATCGGGAAAAACACACACGCTACTTCAGTGGCTTCTGCGAGCGTGCCTAAGCCCACAAATAAACACTTCTTTGGAAATGCCATTACAGAAATGCAAATTTCCCTCCCCAACCTGAGGTTCCATAAGAGCCAGACGTGCTTCCCCATACCATGCCAATCCCCATCCGCCACAATATTGACATAAAGAGGCGTCATCACGGCCCTGGAGAAGGAAGGCGTCCTCTTGAGATTCCGCCTGTTTAGGATGATAACTCCTAGGTTCAACATCCCTTTGGCGAAGGCCTTCCGATAATCCATTTTCCATACAGATTTTGTAAGCTGAGGCAGCTTTATCCTATTATCGCCAGCATTATACAAATGTAGACGACTGTAATCCACACACTTAGAGCCCAGTGTCTCTCTAAAGAACACTGTTCAGGAGGAGTCTGCAGACATCAGGCGCTAAGGCATGCGCTGCCTACTTCTAAGGTTGCCTCTGAGATAGGACAGATAATTCTCAGGCTGCATGTTTGGCGAGCCTCTTCATGAGATGGTCAGATGAATTTTGAATGTTCTTTCTTGTGAAATAGCTGCAGCTCACTCTGAAAGAGTAAAGATTTCTTGACTTGGACCTACACTTCTTAGAGAATCCTTGAATTGGTGTAGAACCATGAACTCAGAACCACTTTTTTTAGGATCTCAATTATAAAAAAGGTTCCCCAAGAAACAATATATCAAAAGGCTTTTTATGGAGACAAAATGTGTTCTTCTATTGCATTGAAAACCCTTTCAGTGTAGCTAGAGGGTATCTTTATATAGTCTGTATATTCTATATATTCTGTATGTCCTTATCTTATTGAAGGCCTTGTGCATGACATTGCTGCAATGGCTGCCTCAATTGTGCGCAAGAACATGAAAAGCAAAGAAAAACAAGTTAAAGATTAAAAATAAGCCTACTCAGCTGTGTAAAGTGCGATTGTCAGGGGAGGAATGTTTTATGGATCCTTGGAGAACCCGATTCAAAAATAATGAAAGCCAAATTGCACCTCTCTAATAAAATAGGTCTGTTTTTGCATTAGCTCCCTTTGAAGCCTCATTTGGCACCATTCCCTTTCTTTCTTTTTCTGTTCTGTTTTTTTTTCTTTCAGGAATAAAAAGTGAGCTCAATTGGCGTCCTGTCGTAAATAACTATATTTCTTCTAGACCTCTGCAGGAATCCACGAGCTCCGCGCATCTTATTGTTTCTATCACGGCCACGGCGTGAATATTCATGAGTGTGTTTTCCATATCCGAGGGCTCCAGCAGAGAGACTGAGGGGTCGTGGGGGGGAGTGGAGCTTGCTCTCTGAACTCAGCAGGTGGCTGAGTATGAGATGTGATAACTAGATGTAGCCGGTGACAATGCTCCAATGCTCTGTGCTTGGCTAATAACACAGCATGCAGTGGATCTGAAGATGAGACCACCAGCCCCCTACTGGCCCACATTCCCCCCTTTTCTCCACCCAACGCGGACGTCTACCGCATGACCTTCCAAGGACAAAGACACCCAATGAGCATAATGGAGTGCTTCATTTACTTATTTACCTATTTAATCTGGTGCATTCATGAGAGCTAAACGGCATCTTAACCCTTTAATGCCAAGGCAAAAACATCCACCAAATAACCTACAATTATCTTTGAATAATGAGGTGTATGGTTGTGATGTCACAGTCATGCGTACACACGTGTTTTTAGAGATTTGTATTTTATTTGTATCCAAAATATTTTTTTTTCAAATACATGAATAGCAAAAACAAAATTAACCCTTTCTGATCCAAATTCCGCTTAAGAACAGGTTTTAAATCACAGTGCATCCAGCCAGAAAAGTAGTATCACGCTTCTTTTATATACAGAGGGTCCTCAAGTTAAAACAGAGATCCATTCCTACGACAGTGATGTAACCTGAATTTTGGTGTAAGTCGAAACACAGCCTAGCATTTGTCAATATTGTATCCTAACACAGTTGTAAAATCTAGAACATAAAAACACAACTAAGTTACAGAAAAAGGACATAAATATACAGCACTTGTACATTGTACTGTAGTAACAGAAATTAGTGTAAAAAAAATTGTTCAGAAGCCAAAAAGTTAGCAAACATAGCAACGCAAATGGAACACTTAGACAAGTGTACTCCCTCACTCATATGGCACATTACTGCGTGTTCTACACATTCTGCGTATTATTCCGCCATGCACCACTAAACTCGTCGTAAACTTGAAACATCATATGTTGAGACCCTCGTAACTCAAGGACCCCCTGTAATGACAGAAAACGTAAGAGCACACAGAAAGCTCAAATTCTACAAATTGATACAAGTGTCATCCCTGTCAATTCAAACTAGCGATTTCAGTCGCAATACATTCAGAGACTTTTAACTCATTAAAGAGTAATGAGATGTAGCCTTTTAACCCACATAATCTAATTTATTGCATGTTTGTGTCTTGGCTAATTACATGTAGAATTACAGTTAAATTAGACAATATTTGCATGAAGCTGTCACACATACCATACATTGCTAGTTTAGGGAGACCCTAGGTTCTTCATATATGAAAAAGCAAACATACTTTTGTTTTCTTTTGTTTTTGGCAAAAATTACTTTGTTTATCCAACATTTTTGGAATTTTTGCCTGTGCAGACTATGGACAGTTTTTATAAATAGTTACACAAGAGCATCTGTAAGCTGAAAAGGGTTGGTTGCTCATGATTATGAAAAAATATATGACTAGCTGAAAAGCATCAGGCAGTTAGGCAGCATATTATTGTTTTTCTCTTCTCTTGGAGTGCTAAAACTCTGATAGACAGAAAGTATTTTCTGTGAGCCAAGATAAATGTTTCTGGAATAATTTATTTTATTTAGATTGACCTGGACATTTACAATCAGCTATCAGTTTAGTTTCATTTGGAGATGAAGCCTTTATAATAGATTGGAAAAGCTAGCACTGTTCCCTAACCACCTCTCTCCATTCTCTCTCACAAATAAAAACACCCACTTTCTACACAAGTAGAGTTATCTTTTATTGACTTGTCTCTGTTCAACCTGCAGATCCAAAGCATAGTAACAGCTAAACTCACTACAGGATCAAATTTTTTTTAGATAAACTGGCAATAAATAATAATGGGGTAAAGAAGATACTTCACTGAAGTAACAATAAAATGTGACTAATCTGTGAACATATGTGTATAGCTTTTAAAAAATCTAAGTTACAAGAGCCCTGAGATTATTAACAGGAGAAATGGCCGCTTTTTTGCTTTGGCTTTAAAAGGTTGTATTGCACTTTGGCATGGCTTAATTTGAATCAGAATCATTATCAGAATAGAATTTATAGCCATGTATTTTCACATAAACAAGGAATTTGCTTTGATGGTGGGTGCAAACATAGAGAACAAAAGAAGACAAGATTTTTTCAATACAATATTAAAACAAAAAATATTATTGAAAAATGGACCTTCTTGTGCAAGCTGTGCAGTGTGTTACAGAATAAATAAACAAGATGGTGTGCTGGGAATGTTGCAATACATGTGTTATGACATTCATTCATTCATATACTGTAACTGCTTAATCCTTACTAGGGTTGCGGGTCCTGGAGCCTGCGGGCGTGAGGCAGGGACTCCAACTCACCGCAGGGTGCACAAACGCACCATTTGCTCACACACTCACACATAGAACCTTCAAAATATACATAATAGTGCAGATTCCGAGTGAAAGATAAAAGTCAGCAGGGAATAGACAGATAAGCTCAGTTCTCTTTACTCAAATCTCACAAATGAAACAGCTACATGATCTCATTTACTCCAATTTCAGGATTGCTGAGGACATCCATTGGGGTTTTATTCCATATTTCAACACCACTGCGTAGAAGATGCCAACTAGTCCAACTTTACGCAAACACAGGCATATCCTTGTAAAATGGATTGTGTGTGTGTGCGTTTGTTCAGAAGCTATCATCATTCTATTGTGCTGCTTTGGGAGGCTAAGATGGAGAGTCAACACACGGGTCTCCTTCAACTGTCACACTAATGCCCGGCAGTGCCGCAGCATAAGAGCAGCAGATTACTTCCCAAATTAGGATTCATTTACACCAGCTGTTGGTCCAGTTTCACCCAAGGAGAGGGAAATAAGCCCTGATCCTTTCCTAAACTGATGGTAACCTGTGGTGTGGCCTTGAATATGTAGCAGATCTGTTGGGGGACTGTATTCGGCCCATCGTGCTTTAATTTCCATAACGCAGTTTGATTCCTCTGAATGTGATTCTGTGGTCATTTTTCACAGCACTTTTAAACATGAAATACTTGAAATCTGTCTTTAGCGCATCAAGAGGTTGTTTTTTTCAATCCAGTTCATTTAAAAACCTCAAAGGTTTGAATGCAAGTGAATGCCGACATCACAACAAAGTTACGAAATAGATTCGTTTTGAAGAATTCAGCAATCGAGCATATAAATATTTGTGCAAATGTAAATTAATTTTAGTAATTTACTAAAAACTAACAATTCTCAAACATAAGATAAGATAAAAAATTACTTTCAGACAAGAAATTCCATTCAGACTACTCTGAACCTAAGAACAGAGAGCTGAATGCAGGGCAAACAGGAACAGAGCAAAATGACTCATGGTAATCACTGTTCATACAACACTGCATTCTAGTGCTCAGATCAATATAACGTGCACCACTTTAGCCTCTGAGAGCCGCTAATGGCCCTGGATTTATTTAATGGCCGTCAGCAATAAGACAAATGATATTCTAATATTCCTTCATTATTTCAAGAGTTTATTTTGGGGACTGCAGCAGAAAAAAAATGAAAATATTGATTTTGGTCTCTTTAGATGAGCTTATTCCTATTTTAGATCAAATGGACTCTCTCATTCAATACTCAAGAACTTATCAAATGCCTCTGTTTCCGTAATATCTCCAGACTTCAGCAATTGAATCGACTACTTTGTTTACACTAGGCATTAAAATGCGTCCCATTTTTGGATGACGTCTTTAAAAAAACTTGTATTACTGCTATTACACATGGACTGCTTTCAGAATGTATGGAAAAGGTGCTTGCAAGGTGCTCACTTGCTAGGACTCCCAACTCACATAATACCACCAACACTGGGAGGGTGAAGGACAAGGGATAGCTTTCAAATCATATCTTAAAACTCACGGCTTCAAACTTGCTTACTCTCTTTGACGTGGTTCCTAGTCTGCACTCATTTTTAGTCTTATGCTCTTGTGATTTTATATATGCTATCTTCTTCTATTGATTTCAAACTTGCTTACCCTCTTTAACCTAGTTGGTAAAACAGTTGCCTGTGAATTCGATGCCCACAACGTTGCAGGTTCTTCTACTGTGTCTTTGAGCAAGACACTTAACATGCAGTTGCTCCAGAGGGACTGTCCCTGTAACTAATGATTGTAAGTCACTCTGGATAAGAGCATCAGCCAAAGGCCACCTTTACCCTTTAATCAGGCAATGCTGATGTAATTACGTATTAAAATGTTCTTCTTGACTTTATTCTGAACAGTTATTTTGGCCTGATCTAAGACATTTCAAAGTAATGTAGCTGTTCTGACCTCAAAGAACTTCAGCATCAATTGTCATCACATCTGTGCACAGTCTATACACAATGCAGACAGCTTGTCTAGAGTCACAGTATACATCACATGAACCACTTCCAATATTATTCCCATATCCCTTATGTTTAGGTGTCTGCACATGTATTCAAATGTGGGTTTATGGAATTTCAAGTTTATACAACATCTGTAAATTAGTACATAATTCACACATCACCTCTGTTGGGATTTAAACCCATGTTTTTCTTAACGTAACACGATTGCCTTTACATTTAGATTTTACTGGCCCAAAAGATAAGATAAAATAAACCTTTATTAGGGAAAGGTTTGTTCTCCCACTTGTCTGAATATAGCACACAGATAATTCGTATTTATTTCATTTTTCAGTGTTGTTTTCACAGTAATGGTAGGCGTGAACAAAGGCAGTTAAAAATAGAAAGTAAAAAATATAAAGAAAAAAGATTTAGAATATTTAGAATATAGCATACCCAGACCCGTCAATCCTATTCATTTTTACCATTTTTTCTCCTGTATTGTAGACTTGTTTTGCATATCTTTCCCATTTTTTTACTCCCTGTCAACAGTGTAGCACCGACCCTTCGATGAACAAAATCAACACATTGACAAACAAAATCAAACCCCCAAGCCCGACACTGAGTGTACAGCCACTCCCTAACAAAATGCAAAAGCTTGCCTTTCAATTTACATGCACAAATATAAGCAACATGTACCAGTTTGTTGTTTCCCTGGTTTTCCTGGACTTTAGATTTAGGAAAGTTGTTTTAAATATGTCCATGTTTGCCATTGCACAATCTAGAGCAAGAACTGACTGAAATGGGAGTCCATGGAAATTTATTTTGCACCTGCCTGAGACGGCTAGAATCATCATTATGACCAATCTAAAGTGTCTAGTTTGTGTAATTAGTTTTCTTACTTTATTGGATGATATTATATGATATGGAACACTGTTTTCTCTATTACACTCACGCACTCACAAATACACATACACACACACACACACACACACACACACACACACACACACACACACACACACACAAATGTCTTCAATTACACAGAATTATGTGTTCAAGCAAAGCTTTTCTCTAACAAGTGGGACAATTGGAAGAAAAGTAATTTGTTCTGTGGATATAATAGAGTTAGAATTAGCTTCCTGAGTACTCTACCGTAGCAAATTCTGGGTTTCTGTAGTGCAATGGAAACCAGCCGTTATGTTTGGGCTAGAATAAGCCTTGTAAATAAGTGAATCAACCTGCAGTTATTACAGGTAATAAAAATAGCAAAGTATGATTCCTTATTTCTTAATTGTAGTCTTCGATATTTAGTCAAGATCACTTACATAGCAGCTAGAGTCCAAAAACACAAAACAATCTCCACTATTTCTATCAGTCTGTTTATCGTGAAAAATTCACATAATGTGAAGGATGGCGCATTGTTTTCATGGACGGTAATGACAGTGAAGTTCCTGCATAGTCTTCAGATTAATAGCTGAATAACAACAATTTAATTTGAGCAGTTTATCTCTTCCTATATTTGCATCCTGCATCTGTTTCCATGTCCATTGCAACAACAGGCATCTGATACAAGTGGCTCTAAAAAAACAACAGAGTGAGTTCTGCTACTCTCTCAGCACACCCAGAATTAGGTTAGGTAACCTCACTGTTGCACACTTATTTGTTCTTTATAAGGTGAGCTCTCTTCTGATGGCAAGTTTAGATGGCTCTCCACAGTCAGACATATAGAGTATCTCAACGGAGCTGCACTGCAGTGCTATCTTTCCCATTGCGTCTGGACATCAACCCAGCAGAAAATGGCAAGAAAGGCAGAGCAGTGGTCCTTATGTTCCATCAGAGAAATCATTTGAGTCAATTCGCTTCCTGATGAGGCATGAATCCATATGGCAAATTTTGCTCAGGAGTGATTCATTCTAATTGTCACACTGGGACCCCCTATTACACTGCCGCAGAACGGGTCACTGCATCAGAAAATTAAAGCCGAGGCATCCATTTTAATTCTATTTGTAAATTCTCGCCTTTGGGATGAAGATGTGCTGAGCCCACACAAATACCCAGGCACGTCCCCCGAGCCAGCCCAACTCTAGGCTATCAGAACAGTTCACCTCTATATGTCCTGCCCTACTCAATGCAGTGTGGAAGAAAGAGGTGGACCGTGCATGTGAGAGACCTACCGTGCGAATGTGTGTGCGTATATGTGGGCACCCGTCCTCAAAAGTTACTCATGCAGTGTGTGTATGCCCCAGTACTACATCATCTTAGTTCCATTCATTGCTTTTGTTCTGCATGTTGGGTTCCTCATTTATACAGGCACCATGGCTAACCCAAGACAGCATGAGCAGCTATTGTCCTGCTCTACCATTCACTCTGGTCTTGCGCTAACCCCGTTCCACTGCAGAGATGTAAAATGATTCAATTATTCTCTTTGAATTTAATGGAACATTAGGGAATCGGCCCGGAATTGATATCCAGCACAAACTATTACTGAGTTAATTATTGCTCCAGGTACTTTCAGATCTTCTGCACATATACACTTTCTCTGTCAGAGTATGGAATATTCAGTAGCTGTATATGTGATTAATTGATTTGATGAGTTCATGGAAATGGCGTGAAGCAAATTATATTAAAAGGCCTGGAAAGTAGAACATCTCTTATCAACTATATAATGACACAATTTGATGGTCACCTCATGAATACTATTGCCTGAAGCCTTAAGCAGCATTGGCAATGGAGATAATCCCCAGCCATTTTCAGCACATGGTCTGCATGGCAGTACTGAAGATTTCTAAGAACATGGGAGATATAATTTTGCCCCTACTCTTCAAAATAGAGGCGTTCTTTAGAGCAATGCCAAAAAGAACCCCCTTGTTGTTCCCTTAAGAATCTTCCAAAGGATGGAGCATTTGCTGTAAATGAAGTACGAGTCCCCAGGGCACTCTAGAGGGCCCACCTTTTTACTCAATAATTATGAGTTACGTTTAAGGGATATTGCCTCATAAGAAAAATATCCTTTACCTATTATTACTCTACATCTAAGCCAAAAACCATTTAGGAGACTTTCTTTTTAACAATATATAGATATTCACACCAGATGAGGCTTTGCTTTCCCAATCCCAAGCTGTGCTCGAAAAGTGCAATCGTTCACTCGATCCCTCATAGTGTTTGCTATATATAGGGGTGTTAACTAGTGAACAAGGGGAGGCGAGATTTAATTTATTTTGGACGCTTGGGATGTTTTTACTAACTGTTGCGTAATTTGTGTGCTGGATCTTGGCAATTTATCTTTGTCACATAAACACCTTGTCTCTCCATGTGGACCAAAGACTTCACTATGTTGCATTCAAGATTAAGTATTTGAACAAACGTAATATTTCTATACCATTTAATATATTGATCTCTACTTGTGTTAACTGTAATAAACGTCAACGTGAACAGTGTACATTTTAAATACACAGAAATAAAATTTTGTTACATGTCTGGATTTTAGCATGTCTCATGGGAACTAGTGGGTGAAACTGACAGTTGGAACACTACAAATTGGCTGTTTCACTACATAGTGCCCTACATAGTGGACGAGTGCACTTTAAGAACACAGCTTCAGTATCTACTTTTATTCTATCTACATATTTTGTTCTAGAGCAAACACATTCATAATACTTTGTTCTGGACACACATGCCCAGAAAATCCACGGACCCTTCCAGGACACAGGTGACAAACAGCACATGTGACAAGGTGCCTGGGCCATTAGCATCTACAGGACATCTCCAGTTGTCTGTTCTGGTGATGCTTTTAAACAGGGATTAAGGCACAGAATAGCAGTGAGCAAGACAACCCCCTCACCCCCAACAACTTGGTGCTCTGACCCTAGCTGATGTGAGAAGGACTTTCCTTGCAGTCAACCCACGGAAGGCCTCTGGACCTGACAACATTCCTGGTTGTCTGTTCAGAGGATGCACAGTCCGGCGGTCCTCACAAACATCTTCAATATCTTTCTGAGCACCACTATCATTCTAAACGGCTTCAAAGCTACTACTATCATCCCAAACTGCCAAAGACATCACCACAATAATTCTGTTAGACGCCAATCATCATGAAGTGCATTGAGAGGCTAGTCACAAGGCACATGAAAGCACACCTGCCCAATCACAGGACACCCTATAGTTTGCATATGGTCTCAACTGTGTCATCACCACCACCTTTCACCTGGCTCTGGACAAAAAGATAGTTATATGAGAAGGCTGCTCATAGACTTCAACATTCAATACAATCGTTCCTCAGCATCTGATAGGGAAGCTGAGACAGCTGGGACTGAACACCACCTTCTGCAACTGGATCCTGGACATCCTGATTGGAGACCTCAGTCAGTCATTATCAGGAGCTATATCTCCAGCTCCACCACACCGAGCACAGGGGACCAGGGCTGTGTGCTCAGCCCTTTGCTGTTCACACTGGTGACCTACGACTGTGCAGCAATGTTCGCTGATGACACAATTGTGGTATGCTTGATCAGTGGAAATAACGTGGTGACATACAGAGATGAGGTACAATGGCTAACAGACTGGTGCAGAGCTAACAAACCTGGCTCTGAATGCAGACAAAATAAAGATTGTTTTTGACTTCTGGAGAAAGGGTTGTGATCACTCTCTGGTGAATTTCAACGACTCCTCAGTGGAGATTGTCCAGAGCACTAAGTTTTCGCATTGAGGAGAACTTTACATGGACCCTCAATATCAGCTTCATTGTCAAGGAGTCCTGCGGAAACTATGGAGCGCACCCCTTCACCCCTGCAAATCTCACTGAATTCTACAAAGGCGTGGTACAAAAATTGTGCCACATCAGATCGCAAGAGCCTACAGAGGTTAGGAAGGACGGCTGAAAAGATCCCTTTCCCCTCAGTTGCATATTTACACAACATACTGTATCTGCAAGCGACCAGCATTGTGGCTGAACCGACACACCTCTCCCACACTCACTTCTCCCTGGCAGACAAACTGTGAACTGTACATCACACACACACACACACACACACACACACACACACACACACATACATCTTTTCTCTCTCTGAGCTGAATTTCCTTCTCCCAATCAAATGGCATTAAGAAAACTTGCAATTACCCTGTATTTATTACATGCAGTACATTGTATTTTCTAATCCTGTTGCTGTTATTTGTTATTTTCCACAAATATTTATTGCTATCTACCTCAGTCTTTGAATTTTGCACAAATTGTATGCTGCTAGGATACAGTATGTAATAAACCCTGTCTCCTGCACTGTATGTTGTCTTGTTCCCTTTGTAGATAAGGCAGTGCGAATTTTTGAGTGGGATAGACTGGACTACATCTGAAACTGAAGGCACCTGTCTGGATACCTTGCCGTGGAATGCTATTTCGAAAGTTGGCGGAGACAGCATGTTAATATGAATGTACCTGTAAAAGAATCAGGAGATATATGCTGACATTGCCAAAATACCAATGACTGCTGACGCCTTTTTCCCCAAAAAAGAAAAAATAGCAAAACTTTGTTTTACAGTGTGAAATGTAGTTACCAAAACTTTCCAGCTGGTTAAATAGAGTAGTTCATTTTTGGGGCGTATGGACCCAATAGTTATATGTTATATGTATGTAATTATGTGTATTTGTGGTTGTCTTTTGACTTTTAAATGTCTGAAATCTGTGCAGTCTGTATGTTCTATACATGACAATATAAAGAATAAAGATTACAGTGATAAAAAAATTCAACCGTGACATAATTTGCAGACTTTGTCCAAAACATGACAAATCCAGTAGCAGTCATACATGTTTGCACAAAATGCTGCTTGCTGAGTTCAATCTAGTTAAGTTTTGAGGAAATGTGTTTTTTTTACTGTTTGTTAATGCGCTAATACAAGTTAATACTAATAAAAGAATAAAAATAATATTTTGTTATCGCTTTATTTTATGCAATCAGACGTAACCAGAGTGAACTGCCGACTTAATAATAAGTTGTTTACTCAATTCATAACATGTAACATACACTATATGGGCAAAATATATTAGGACGCATCTCGCAATTCAATTGAATACAGACGGCCCCTTACTTCCAGTGAAGGGCAGTTTTGGACAACAACGTGTTTCCAACTTTGTGGACACAGTTTGGGGAAGAACCTTTTCTATTCCAGCATGAATGTGCCCCACTGCACAAAGTAAAGTCCGTAAAGACATGAAGTTCATTGTGGAAGAACCTGACTGGCCTACACAGAGCCCTGACCTCAACCCCATCCAACACCTTTGGGATGAACTGGAACAGAGATATTGGGAGTCAGGCCTTCTCGTCCAACGTCAGTGCCTGACCTCTGCAGAATGAACGGGCTCAAATTCCCACAGAAACAGAAGAATGAAAGCTGTTCTTGCTGCAAAGGGAGGACCAGCTTAATATTAACCTCTTTGTATTTGAATGCAATCATTAAAGTCCCTGCTGGTGTAATGGTAAGTTTTCCCATAACTTTTGTCCATATAGTGCAGTTCATGCCTACTGACTATGGCTCATTCATTCAGAATGATATGCTTCAGCTTGTGTATGCAGGGCTTCACCAAATGCAAATGCACTAAGTGAGTAATGGCAGTCAGTGTATGATTGGCCTTAGAGCTCAGAATGATGTCTGTTTTGCTCAATGGTGCTGTCTATGATAAAATGTGTAGAATGTTGTCTTTGCTCGAAAACAAGGAGAAAATCTTTTGTGTTTTCAATACAATGAGAACTCCCAGCCCACCCACGCACAAAGCTGGTTCTTTCTAAAAGACTGTTTGACAGCAACTCAATGTCCTTGTCAGTTATTGTACTCTAACATAAACAGCGTTTCAGTGCCATGACCTCACTTTTAAGCTATTGCTCTACTTCTTTCCGCAGCCAATGTACGCTGTCCTTTGTGAGGTGAGAAATCTGACACTTTCACTCCTTTTGATTAGACAGTTATTCTTTTCCATTTTATTTTGAGCTCGGGCCAGTTCTTTCATCTTTTTGACTAGGAATTTTACATTGGAGTAGAAAAATAGCCCAGGCTCAGCCTACCAAAGATATATACATACACACACACGCACACAAACCAGACACACACACAAAATGGCTCACACACATATATTGAATATACTGTATATGATGAAGTAATCTTGTTTGAGGTCTCATGAACAAGGCTTTTTTTTCTTCTTTCCTCAGTTGTCTAAGCACAGTTGTTCTCTTCCAAATGGCTATTAGGTACTTATCAATCCTAGGCAAAGCCAGCTATAGACTGCAGTAACAAGATGCTTTATCTCTGTCTCTCATTCTTCCACAGTTCTGAGAGCGCTCAGGTGCAGCGAAAAAATTGCAAGGGAAATTTCTGAAATGGAGGGAAGGGAAATGGACAGCTGCTCTCTCTCAGCTGAGATAAAAATGCTGTGTAATGCGTCCCATTCCCCCACTTCATCCCCCTCCTGCCTTCAAAAGGCATGCTAGTTTGATGTCTTGACATTTCTGCAGTCGAGCATGAGCGAGGCACGAAAATGAGCTCATGACAATTGGAAAAATTTCAAAGGATGTCATTCATGTCTAAAAATAAGAGGACAAGTCCATTATGGAGTTTGTGGAGCGAGATAACCAAGGGAGAAAGCAGATGTTACTGGCGAACAACGTGTCTGAATTACGAGAACATTTGTGGGAATATTCTAGTGAAGATGTTAACTGACCTAATAATTGTAGAAAAAATTATTTTGTAGCATATTCTTGGTTCATGCAATTTGATGAGCTCCTAAATTCAGACCAGTATGAACATGTATAGATACAAGGTTTAAAAAAATGACACAGTGCAACCATCCGACCCATTCGGTATACATTTAGAACATAGACAACTCTTTAAGCACATTAGGCCCAGTTTATAGTGGAGGAAAGTAGAGAGCCAAATGCTAAATTGAAAACAGTAAGAGACAGGCTTATAGATGACTAATACATTATTAATATTTTATATTAATATCTGTTTGAGTGAAGCAATGCAAAATAACACTGCTTTCTATTCAATTTCACAAATTCACAAATGTAGCATTCACTGCTAAAAGTGCAGCTTGGCTAAATGTGCCTTGCATTTTGCAAATAAACTGTACAAACTGGGCACATTCTAATGGCATACATTGCAGCAGTTTTATGGAATTTTACATTCTGGTGAAAATCAATAATTCATTATATTAATTAAGAGAAGAAAAGAGAAGAAATGAATA